>CAKJTW010000392.1:0-83570 GCA_917880005.1 Nanger dama | reverse complement strand
CGTTCAGTTACGTATTGCTTCTTTATTGTTTCTAAATAAAACCTTTAACCCTACATTTACCCCTATAACCTTTGTTAGCTGAAATGCAAGGCAGTTTATGAAAGTTAAACTGAAATGCAGGCCAGTACTCAACCATTTCAATTATCCCTGATGGCTCAGACCATAAACCTAACCTTCAGTGCCTAACATTAAACACGATTCCTGGGTCGGGAAGATCCCATGGAGAACTCTAACCTAGCCTAACACTAACCTGACCTAAACCTAGCAAAACCTGGGGCCTAAACCTGTTGTAACCTGTCCCTAGGCAACCTCTATAACAATAGGCCTGAATTTTCGTAGCCTAACCCCCTAACCTAACCACATGCCTTTAGCCACTACCCTCACCTAAACCTAATAACTCTGCACTCCCACTAACTCTAATCTTAGCCTAACCCAACTACACACCTACCCTAACTTTAAAACCTAGAATCCCCCAACCTATCCTTTAACCTAGAAGCCTAGCCAGGCCCTAACCCTGGCCATAGTCCTGGGCCTAAACCTATCACTATCCTAACCATATCCTGCCTAGGCTCAAGGCCTAGCTCTAAACCTAACCCTAGCCTAACACATTTTTATACCCTAACCTATCCCCTAGCCCTAACTAGAGCCTAACCACTAAAACTGAGGCCTAACCTAATTCTAGGCTAACCTTAACCTAGTCTAACCAACTAACAACTCCTATCTGGTCTGTCAACCTGGCCTACCTGGCCTATTATCCTGTCCTGGCCCTATGCCCTAGCCTAAGGCCTGGCACTTGGCCTAGGCCTGAAACCCCTAACACTAACACGACTCACTAGCCTGGCCCTGTATTGCAAAACAGTAGCTACGCACCATGTTCTGCCATATCTGTATTCACTACACCTAAACCATGGGCCTAGCACCTACCTAGGGCCCCACTAGCCTAAGCATGCCTAGCTTAGAACTAGGCCTAGCACTAGCTAGAGCCTGGCCTGTCCGCCTAGCCAACCTGCCCTAGCCTAACATGTAATCCTAGCCTAAATCTGAGCCATAACTCGTCTAACACTTAGCCTAAACCTGCTACTACTCCCTCTACATCCCCTTGCCCCCTACTCTAACACACCCCCTAACCTCCACACTAATCCTAACATTACCACCTCCCTATCCGTGCCCTACTCTAACACTAACTCCAACGTTAAACCGAGACCCTATCCTAAACCTAAGCCTAACCCTAACTCTAACCTTAACACTAAACACTAAACCTGGCCTAACACTAAACCAAGTCTAGCCCTATCCTAAACCTAACACTAACCTGACCCCTAACACCTAACCCCTAACCTAACCTAAAACTAAACCTGAATCCTAACTTTAACCCTAACCTAAACCTAATCCTAATCAACCTAAGCCTTGTCCTTGGCTCTGTCCTAGCCTAGCCCATGACATGGCCCTAGCCCAGGCCTGGCCTGGCCTAACCTAGACACGCGTGCCCGGCCTAAGCCTAGCCTTTGTCCACTAATCCTTAACCTAAGGCCTGACTACAAGTCACTGGCCTTAGACTGGCTATAGCTCTGGCCTAACCCAGCCTAACCTATCCTGCCTAAATCCTGACCCATGACCTGGGCTTTAGAGCCTAGCCAAAAACAGCTGACCAGTACTAGCCTAGGCCTAGCCCTGCATAGCCTCCACCACTAGCCTATCTCTCGCCTTATCCTAACCCTAATCCTAGCACCTGCCTAACACTAACCACTAAACCACAGCTACCTGACAACCTAAAGCCTACACCTAGCCTGACCTAGCCTGCTAGGCCTAACCCTAGCCCTAGCCTAGCCAAGCCTAGCCTAGCCAGCCTAGCTCTGTCCATAGCCCAAGCCTACACAGCATTAGGCCTAGAACTAACAATAGCCTAGAGCCTAACCCTGCACCCCTGGCCCTGACACTGGCACTGTTTCTGATCTAATCCTGGCCTTGGCCCTAAGCCTAACCCAGCATAAACCTAAGCCCTAACTCTATACCCTTACTCCTATCCTAATTTCTAACCCTAAATCTAACCTAAACAACTCTGAACACTAACCCTAACCTCCATCCCTACCCTAAACCCAGACCTAACTCTAACCTAAACCATAAGCCCTAACCTATCCCTAACCATAACCAAGCCTAAACCTAACAATAATTTCACCAATTCCCTACCCTGCCTTACCCTAGCTAACTCTAGCCTAACCTAGCCTAGCCTAATCATAACGTAAACCAAGCCCTAACCCAAGTCTAGCCCTAACCTAACCTGTCTAAGCCCTAGCCATGGCCTAGCAATGGCCTAGCACTAACCTATCTCTGGCCTAATCCCTAGCTCATAACTTTCTAACCTAATTCTAATCCTAACAACAAACCAAGCCTACCATAGCACTAACCTAAACTACTGAACCCAAGCCCTCCCCATGCCACTGCCTCTGGCTCTGTGGCCTTAACCCACCCCTAGCCGTAGCCTAACCGTAACCCTGCCCTCCACTCACACCCAAATCCAGCCTAGCCGTAACCCTAACCTGTCACCTAGCCCGCCCTAACCTGACTCTAGCCCTAACCCAATCCTGGCCTAGATCCTAGCCTAGCCCTAGTCCAGGGCCTAAGGAGTGGCACTGGCTCTAACCTAGGCCTAACAAACTGGCCTGGCCTCCTGTGTTAACACTAACACTAACTAACCTAGCCCTAACACTATCCTCACGCGGCTCTACCACTAGCACTAGTCCTAGGCCCAAAAACCTAGCTTACTAACCTAACCATAACCCCTAACCTTATGTCTCTAAATCCTAGCCTAGCCTTACCCTAAACTATGCCTAACCTAACACCCAAACCTAATCTAGCTAAACCCTGGTAATAGCCTAGCATCTACCCCAGCCCTAACTCTGGCTACAGGCCTAAATCTAGACCTAACCTTAACCTAGCCTTCCCCAGCCCAGCCTCGCCATAGCCCTAACCATCCTACCCTAGCCTGGCCAACCTAAATCTAATCCTAGCCTAACCTAAAACTAACCTAGCCCCTAATTCTAACCCTAACCTAGCTAAATCTGACCTGGCCTGACATGACTCTGACCCTGACACTGTCCTGATCTGACCTGGCCTAGCCTGGCCTAACCTTGCTTTACCCTAGCCCCAGCCCCTAGCGTTCACCCCCATGGCACCTAGCCTGGCCTAGCCTAGCCTAGCCTCAGTCTGATCCTAGCCTAGCTCTAGCACTGGCCTAGCCTAATTTTGTTTAACCTGGCCTAACCTGGCCCTGACCTGAAGCCTGACCATGACTCTGACTTGTCCCTGGCCATCCCGCCTAGCCCTGGCCTAGCCTAAACCTAACCTAACCAAACCCTGGCCCCTAGCCTAGCCTGGCCAGGCCACAAACCTAACCTGGCCTTGCAACCTAAAGCTCTTCCCTGACCTAGGCCTGTCGGCCTGCCTACCTGGCCTTCACACTGTCTGGCCTAGCCTAGCTACTTTAGCCTAGTCTGGCTTGGCCTAGACACACCAGACCTGACCTAGCCCTGGCCTAGGCTAGTCTCTTTGGCACCCTAAGCCTCTTACACTGGCCTAGCCTGAACCTGCCCTAACCTAACCTCCCTAGCCTAACCGCCCTAGCCATAACTACTTGACCTGGCCCCGGTCCTGAACACTGAGCCTCCCTAGCCTAACTCAGGCTACTTGACCTAACCTGGCCCCTACACTAACCTAACGCCCTAGCCTAATGGCCTGGCCTAACCAGCACCCAGCCTAGCACTAGCCAAATCCTAAGCTCTTGAGCCTCACCACTATCGCCTGGCCTGGCCTAACCCTAGCCTAACCCTAAACCTCCTTCTACACCCTTGCCCTAACAGTAGCGCTGGCCTAGCCTGGCCTGGCCTAGCCTGACCTAAGCCTGGCCCTAGCCCTGGCCTGGCCTAACACTGGCCCTGACCTAGGCTCTGTTCACTCCACCCCTAGCCTGGCCCTAGCCGAGCCCCAAGCATGGCCTGGCCATGGCCAGAGTCTAGCCTGGCCTAACCTCGCACTGGGTAACCTAGCCCTTGCCTAATCCTAGCCTAACCTGAGCCATAGCTCTAAAGCCACCTAGCCTAAGGCTAACCCCCCTGTCACTAACTACTAAGCCTAAAGCTAAGCCTTGCCCTGGCCTAGCCTGGCCTGGCCCTGGCCTGGCCTGGCCCTGGCCTAGCCTGGCCATGGCCCTAGCCTAAGCCTAGCCTAGCCTAGCTCTGGCCCGCCCGGCCTGGCCTAGCCTGGCACTGCCTAAGCCTAAGCTAAGCCTGGCCTAGCCCTGGCCTGGCCTGAGCCATGCCCTGGCACTGTCCTGGCCTAGGCCTGGCCCTAGCCATGACCATAGGCCTAAGGCCCGGCCAAGGGTGCTAGGCCTAAGCACTGACCGGCACCCAATACTGACCTAGGCCCTGGCTCCAGCGCCTCCCTTCCCTAACCCTACCACTGCCCCTACCCGTAATCTTAGCCTAACCTGTACCAAGAACCCTGAACACTAAACCTAACCCTAAATCTAAACCTCTTCTTGCCCAAACTAACAGTAACGCTAACCCTAACCCCAATCCCAGCCCCAGCCTAACCCTAACCATGCCCTAGCCTAACCTTGCCCTATCCAAACCCAGCCTAACCTAACCGTAACTCCAGACCTGGCCCTGGCCCTGCTCTAATCCTAACCTAACCTGGCCTAACCTAAGCCTAATCCTAGCCTTTTCCCTGGCCCTAGCCCTGGCCTAGCCCGAGCACCAGCCTGGCCTAAACCTAGCCTGGCCCTGTCCTAGCCTAGCCTAGCCTAACCCTGGCCTAGCCCTAGCCTGTAACCTAAGATAACCCAGGCCCAGGCCCAGGCCCTGCCCCTACCGCTGCCTCTGGCCTAACACTGACTTGCCTAGCCTAAATCTTGGCCCTGGCATTGGCCTGGCCTGGCCTGGCCCTGACCTAAAGCCTGCCATAGCCCTGGCCCCAGGCCCTGGCCCTGGCCCAAGGCCTGGCCCTGGCCTAACCCTAACTTCAGGCCATGCACCTTCCCTGCTCCTGCCCTGCCCCAGCCCCGTGGCCTGGCCCTAATCCTGGCCTGGCCCTGGCCCTAACCTGGCCTGGCCCTGACCTGGCCTAGGCCTAGGCCTAGGCCTAAAGGCTGCCAGTGGCCTAGCCCTGCCCTAGGCCTGCACTGGCCTAGGTCCTAGGCCTAGGCCTGGCACTGACCTAGGCTCTAGCCTAACAATGGCCCTGGTACTGGTCCTGCCCTAAAACTAGTCCTGGCCCTAGCCCTAGCCTAGGCCATAAGCCCTAGCCCTAGCACTAAGACTGGACCTAGCCTAGGGCCTGGCACTAGCATAACCCTAATCCCAAGCATAACCTAACCCCAGCCTAGCCCAGCCTAACTCTAACACTAACATTAGCCTCAGCCACTAATCCGGCCCTTGCCTAACCCTAGCCTAGGCCTGGTCCTGGACCTGTGCCTAGACATGGCCCTGGCTTTAAAGCCTGGCCCTGGCCCTAGCCTGCCCCCAGACCTGAGCCTGGCCTAGCCCAGCCTAGCCTAGCCTAACACTGCCCTCACCCCTTGTCCTGCCCCTACCTCTGCCCTAAGCCTAACCTCAACTCTAACCATAACCCTGCCTAAGCCTAACCTATTCTGGCCCTAACCTAAGTCTAATCCTCTTCTAACCCTAGCCACCAGTAGCGCTAGCTCTAGCCCTTACCTGGCCCTAGCTGAGAGCCTAGCCTTGGACCTGCCTAACACTAGCCTAACCTAAAGCCTAAAAATATCCATGGCCCTAACAAAAACACTAACACTAGCCTAAGCCTAAACCTAAATCTAAACTAATCTTAACTCTAACCTAACCAATAACCCTAACACTAACCCTAAATCCTAGCCCTAACCCTAACCTAAGCCCTAACCTGACCTAAAATTTGCCCTGGCCCTAGCACTAGCCCTGTCCCTAAACCTGGCCCTATCCTAACCCTAGCCTTGGGGTTGGGGTTTTAATTAGGGTTAGGGTTGGGGGGTTGGATTAGGGTTGGGGTTAGGGTTATGGATAGGGTTTAGGGTTTAGGCCTGGGTTAGTGTTAGGGTTAGGATCAGGGTCAGGGTCGGGGTTTGGGGTTGGGGTTAGCATTGGGGTTAGTGTTGCGTTGGGATAGTGTTAGGGTTAGGGATTGGGCTTAGGGTTAGGGGTTAGGGTTAGTGCTAGGGTTAGGGTTAGGGGTTAGGGTTAGGCTTAGGGTTAGATGTTGGGGTTAGGGTTAGAGGGTTTATTTTTTAGGATTAGGTTTAATGTTTGGGATTGGGTTGGGGTTTAGGTTTGGGATAGGGTTGGGTTGGGTTAAGGGTTGGGATTCACGATTTGGGTTTAGGATTGGGGTTCAAGTTGAGGGTAAGTTTTAGGGTTGGGTTAGCGTTATGGTTAAGGTTGGGCTGGGAGGCTAGGGATATGATTGGGGCTGGGGCTGGGACTTGGGCTGGGGCTGGGATTCCGGTTGGGTTTGGGGATGGGTTAAGGTAGGGTTAGGGTTGGATTAGGTTTGGGGTTGGTGTTTAGGTTTGGGGTTACGGTAGTGTTAGGATTTGGGTTTTCACGTTTGGGGTTGGGATTAGGTTAGAGGTAAGGTTGGGGGTTGTGGTTAGTGTTGGTTTTAGGGATAGGGTTAGGTTTGGGTTAGGTGTTAGTGTTGGGGTTGGTGTTTAGTGTTGGGGTTAGGAATTAGGATTAGGGGTTTGGGGTTTAGGGATAGGATTAGCTTTAATGTTGGGGTTAGTGTTAGGAGTAGGGGGTAGGGATAGGTGTGGTGGTTAAAGTTGGGATTAGTGTTGGGTTGGGGGATGTGTTAGGGTTGGGGAAGGGTAGGTAGATGGGTAGTGGTAGGTTTAGGGTTAGGGGTTAGACAAGTTGGGGTTAAGATTGGGGTTGGGGTGATGGTTAGGGTTGGGGTTATGGGTGAGGTTTCGGGGTGGGGGGTTGGGGTTGGTGTTAGGGTTTGAATTTAGGGTTGGTGTTTGAGATTAGGGTTGGGTGTTGAGTCTATGGTTGGGTGTTAGGGTTAGCGATAAGGGGGTAGGGTATGGGTAGGGGCATTGGTTGGGATTAGAGATAAGGTTAGGGTTATTGTTAGGAGTTAGTGTTAGGGGCTTGGCATGGTTTTGGGGCTGGGGCTGGGGCTAGGGTTGGAGTTATGGTTGGGGTTTGGGGGGTTAAGGTTAGGAGTTAGGAATAGGGTTAGGGTTTGGGGTTGGTGTTGGGGGTTGGGGTTAGGGGTTAGGGTCAGGTTTGAGATAAGGTTGGGGTTGGGGTTGGAGGGGTTAGGGTTTGGGGGTAGGGTTATGGTCCCAGGGGTCGGGGTCAGGGTCAGAGGTCAGGGTCTGGGTTTGGGGTTCGGGTTTAGCGTTAGGGTTAGCGTTAGATTTGGTTTAGGGTTGGCTTTGGGGGTTAGTGTTAGGGGTTAGGTTTGGGTTAGGGTTGGGGTTGGGGTTAGGGGTTAGGGTTGGGGTTGAGGGTCAGGTTTAGGGTTGGGAGTTTTGGTCAGGTTTGGGGTTGGGGGTGGGTGTGAGGTTTAGGGTTAGGGTTAGGGTTCGGGTTAGTTTTGGGTTTAGGTTAGGGTTGGGTTTGAGTTAGGGTTGGGTGTTAGGTTTATGGTTGGGTGTTGGGGTTAGGGATAGAGGAGGTAGGGTTGGGGTAGGGGCTTGGTTGGGGTTGGGGATGGTGTTAGGGTTGTCTTAGGGTTAGGGTTTAGGGTTTTAGTTTCGGTTAGTGTTAGGGCTAGGGTGGGTTGGGGCTGTAGCTGGGGCTGGGAGTTGGGATTGTGTTTGGGGTTTAGGGTTAATGTTAGGGTTAGGATTGGGGTTAAGGTTTAAGGTTGGTGTTGGTGGTTGGGGTTGGGGTCCGAAGTCGGGGTTGGGAAGGTTGGGGTTGGGATTGGGTTTGGGTTAGGGGTGGGGTTATGGTTGGGTTAGTGCTAGGGTTGGGTCTGGGGCTAGGGCTGGGT
This sequence comes from Nanger dama, assembly GCA_917880005.1. Classification (NCBI taxonomy): domain Eukaryota; kingdom Metazoa; phylum Chordata; class Mammalia; order Artiodactyla; family Bovidae; genus Nanger; species Nanger dama. The sequence goes on along the minus strand of CAKJTW010000392.1, from coordinate 75,578 downwards.
TTGGGGCTGGGCCGGGCTGGGGTTGCAGTTGGGTTGGGTGAGTTTGGGTTGCGTTAGGGTAAGGTTAGGGTTGGATTAGGGTTAAGGTTAGGGTTGGGGGTGGGGGTGAGGGTTGGGTTTGGGTTCCCGGTTAGGGGTGGGGCCAGCTGTGAGGGTTAAGGGTGTTGTGGGTTAGGGTTGGCGTTGGGGTTAGTGTTGAGTTAGGATTAGGGTTGGGGTTAGGGTTGGGGTTAGGGGTTGGGGGGTGGAGGTTAGGGTTGGGGTTGAGTTTGGGTTTGGGGTTGGGTTAGGGTTGGGGTTTGGGGTTGAGGTTAGGGTTTGGGTTGGGGTCAGGGGTAGGGTTCAGGGTCAGGGTGGCAGGTCAGGGTCGGGGTTGGAGTTTAAGGTGGGTTGAGCATTAGGGTTAGCATTAGGGGTTGGGGTTTAGGGGTTCGTGTTAGGGTTAGGGTTGGGGGCTAGGGTTACTGTTGGGTTTGGGTTAGGTTAGGGGTTGAGTTGGGGGTTAGGGTTGGTGTTAGGGTTATGGTCGGGGGGATAGGTTTGCGGTTGGGGTCTGGTCCTGGCTAAGGATAGGCGCTGGGGCTCCGGCTGAGGATTGGGGTTGGTGTTTGGTGTTATTGTTGGGGTTAGGGTTAGGGGTAGGGATAGGGTTAGGGGTTCGGGGTGGGGGTAAGGGTTGGGGTAAGGTTGGGGTTTGGGGTTTGTGTTAGTGTTGGTGATGGCGTTAGGGTTGGGGATTGGGTTGGTTTGGTTTGGGGCGGGTTAGTTTTGGGGGGTTTGGGTTGGGGTTAGGGTGAGGTTAGGCTTGGGGTTAGGTTTTGGGGTTGGGGTTGGTTTTAGGGTTAGGGTTAGTGTTGGGGTCAGGGTCAGGATCAGGGGTCACACTCAGGGTCGGGGTTTGGGGTTAGGTTGGGCGTTAGGGTTGGCGTTGGGGTTAGGGTTAGGGTTAGGGTTAGTCGTGGGGGGTTAGGATTAGGGTTAGGATGGGGGTTGGGGTTGGGGGTTGGTGTTGGGGTTGGGTTAGGGTTGAGGGTTGGGTTGGGGCTAGGGTTGGGGTTAGGGTTGGTGTTAGGAGTTGGGATTTAGGGTTATTGTGGGGTTAGGGTTATGGTTAGGGTTGATGTTAGGTTTTAGGATTTAGGGTTTGGGTTGGGGTTTTGGTTGGGGTTAGGGTTAAGGTTAGGGTTACGGTTAGGGTGGTGGGGTTATGGTTGGGGTTTGTGTTAGGGTTTAGGGTTAGCGTTCTGGGTTAGGGTTAGTGTTCCTCTTAGGGTTGGGGTTGGGTTCGGGGTTGGGTCAGTGTTTGGGTTTATGGTTAGCGTTAGGTGTTAGGGTTAGAGTTAGGGATAGGGTTGGTTTTAGGGTTAGGTTTGGGCTTAGGGATTAGGGTTGTAAGGATAGGGTTAGGGTTAGGTTTAGGAGATAGGGGTGGGGGGTAGGGGTATGCGTTGGGGTTAGGGTTGGGGTTAGTGTTGGGGTTAGGATTTAGGGTTAGGGTTAGGGTTGGGTTGGGGAGTTAGGGTTGGGGTTGGTGTTTAGGGTTAGGGTTAGTGTTTAGGGTTAGGGTTGGTGTTAGGGTTAGTGTTAATGTTAAGGTTAGTGTTGGGGTTGGGGTTAGGGTTAGGGGAAGGGGTAGGGGTGGGTGTAGGGGTATCTGTTGGGGTTTGGCTTAGGGTTAGGATTGAGTTAAGGTTGGTGAAAGGGTTAGAATTTGGCCTAGCATTAGCCTAACCCTAATGCTAACCCAACCTAACCCTAACCGTAACCCTAACCTCAATCCCTAACCCTACCCTTAACCCTAACCTAACCCTTTCCCAAAACCCTGATCCCTAACCCTCAATCTGACCTAAACACTAACCTAACCTAACCTAACACTAACCTAACCTAACCTAACACTAACCATAACCCTAACCTTAACTCAAAACCTAACACTGAACCTAACCTAGCCTAGCCTAACTCTAACTGTAACCATAGCCTAGCACTAGCCTAGCCCCTAGCCTAACCGTAGCCTAGCCGTAGCCCTAACACTAACTCGTCTAAGCCTAAACATAACCCAGCCATGCCTCTGCCCCACCCTTAGCCTAAGCCTAGCCCAAGCCCTGCCCTACACCTAGCCTAGCCTAAGCCTAACCAGCTCTGCCCCTACCCTTAACGTTGGCCGAGACTCACCCAGCTCTGGCCTAACCTGGCCTAGCCCAGGCCCTAGCCTGGCCCTGGCCCTGGATCTAGCCTGGCACTGGCCCTAGCCTAGCCTGGCCATGGCGCTAAGCTCTAAGCCCTAACCTTGGCCTAACTGAGCCCAAGCCTAGCCTGACCCTTAGCCCTGCCCTTAGGCTTAGCACTAGCCTGGCTGTGGGCCTGGCCCTGGCCTGGCATTAGCCTAGCTGTGGCCATAACCAGGCCCTGGCCTAGCTGGCCCTTTTCAGGCCCTGTCTCTAAGCCAGGACTCTAGCCTGGCCTGGACACTAACCTGGCCTAAACAGCCGAGGCCTGACCTGGCCTGGCTAGCCTGGCCTGGCCTGGCCTGAGCCTGACCTGGCCTGGCCCTGGCCTTGGCCTGGCCTGGCTGGCCTGGGCCTGGCCCTAGGCCTGGCACTGGCCCAGCCTGGCCTGGCACTGGCCTGGCCTGCCTGCCTAGCAAGGCACCTGGTCCTGCCCCTGGCCTGGCCTGGCCTTGGCCTGGCCCAGGCCTGGCCTGGCCTGGCCTGGCCTGGCCCTGGCCCTGGCCTGGCCCTGGCCTGGCCTGGCCTGGCTCCTGGCCTGGCCTGGCCTGGCCTGGCCTGCCTGGCCTGCCCTGGCCTGGCCTAACCTGGCCTGGCTGCCCTGGCCTGGCCCTGGCCTGGCCTGGCCTCAGCCTGGCCTGGCCTGGCCTGGCCCTGGCCTGGCCTGGCCTGGCCTGGCCTGGCCTGGCCTGGCCTGGCCTGGCCTGGCCTACTGGCCTGGCCCTGGCCTGGCCCTGGCCCTGGCCTGGCCTGGCCCTGGCCTGGCCATGGCCCTGGCCCTGGCCTGGCCTGGCCTGGCCTGGCCCCAGCCTGGCCTGGCCTGCCTGGCCTAGCCTGGCCTAGCCTGGCCCTAGGCCTGTCCTGGCCCTGGCCTAGGCCTGGCCTGGCCTAGGCCTGGCCTGGCCCTGGCCTGGCCTGGCCTGTCCTGGCCTGCCCTGGCCCTGGCCTAGGCCTGGCCTGGCCCTGGCCTGGCTGCTCTGGCCTGGCCTGGCCTGGCCTGGCCTGGCCTGGCCCTGCCTGTTCTGGTGCTGGCTGTGGCCCCTGCCCTGGGCCTGGGCCTGGCCCTGTTCTGGCCCTGGCCTGGCCTGAGGCCCTCTTTGGGCCTGGCCTGGCCTGGTGACTGGCCTTGGCCTGGCCTGGCCCCAGGCCTGCTCTGGCCTGGCCTGTCCTGGCCTGGCCTGGCCTGTTCTGGCCTGGCCTGGAGCTAGCCTGCCTGGCCTGGGCCTGGCCTGGCACTGGCCTGGCCTGGCCTGGCCCTGGCCCCCGGCCTGGCCTGGCCTGACCCCTGGGCCTGGCCTGGCCTGGCCCTGGCCCTGGCCCTGGCCTGGCCTGGCCTGGCCTGGCCCTGGCCTGGCCTGGCCTGGCCTGGCCTGGAGTCTGGCCTGGCCTGGCCTGGCCTGGCCCTGGCCCTGGCCTGGCCTGGCCCTGGCCTGGCCTGGCTCTGGCCTGGGCTCTGCACCTGGCCTGGCCCTGGCCTGGCCTGCCTGGCCTGGCCTGGCCTGGGCCTGGCACTGGCCCTGGCCTGGCCTGGCCCTGGCCCTGGCCCTGGCCTGGCCTGGCCTGGCCTGGCCCTGGCCTGGCCTGGCCTGGCCTGGCCCTGGCCTGGCCTGGCCTGAGCCATGGCCTGGCCTGGCCCTGGCCTGGCCTGGCCCTGGCCTGGCCTGGCCCTGGCCCATGCCCTGGCCTGTCCTGCCCTGGCCTGAGGCCCTGGCCCTGGCCCTGGCCTGGCCCTGGCCCTGGCCTGGCCCTGGCCCTGCCCTGCCCCATGCTGGCCCTGGCCCTGGCCTGGCTCTGGCCTGGCCTTGGCCCTGGCCTGGCCTGGCCTGGCCTGGGCCTGGCCTGGCCTGGCCTGGCCTGGCTGGCCCTGATCTTGCCCTGGCCTGGGCCCTGGCCTGGCCTGTTCTTGCTGGCCTAGGCCTGTGCTGCTCTGGCCTGGCCTGGCCTGGTGAGGCTGGCCTGGCCTGGCCTGGCCTGGCCTGGCCCTGGCTCTGGCCCTGGCCCTGGCCTGGCCCTGGCCTGGCCTGTTCTGGCCTGACCTGGCCTGGGTCTGGGCTGTTCTGGCCTGGCCTGGCAGTGGCACTGGCCCTTGGCCTGGCCCTGGCCTGGCCCCAGCCCTGGCCTGGGCCTGGCCTGCCCTGGCCTGGCCTGGCCTGGCCTGGCCTGGCCTGGCTCTGGCCCCAGCTTGGCCTGGCCTGGCCTAGGTCTGGCCTTGGCCTGGCCCTGGCCTGGCCTGGCCTGGCCTCTAAAGCTGGCCCTGGCCTGGCCCTGGCCCCAGCACTGGCCTGGCCATGGGCTCTGCACTCTGGCCTGGCCCTGCATGGCCTGGCCCCTGGCCCTGGCCTGGCCTGGCCTGGCCTGGGCCTGGCCTGGCCCTGGCCTGGCCTCTGCTCTGCACTGGCCTGGCCCTGGCCTAGCCTGCCTGGCCTGGCCTGGCCTGGCCTGCCCTGCCCTGCCCTGCCCTGCCCCTAACCTGGCCTGGCCTAGGCCCTGGCCTTGGCCCTGGCACTGTCCTGGCCTGGCCTGGCCCTGGCCCTGGCCTAAGCCTGGCCTGGCCTGGCCTCAGCCTGGCCTTGGCCTGGCCTGGCCTGGCCTGGCCTAACCTGGCCATGGCCCTGGCCCTGGCCCTTTCCCTGTCCCTGCCCTGCCCTGGCCTGGCCTGGCCCTGCCTGGCCTGGCCTGGCCTGGCCCCTGCCTGGCCTGGCCTGGCCTGGCCTGGCCTGGCCTGGCCTGGCCTGGGCCTGGCATGGCCTGGCCTGGCCTGGCCTGGCCTGGTCCTGGCCTGGCCTGGCCTGGCCTGGCCCTGGCCTGGCCTGCCCTGGCCTGGCCTTGGCACTGGCCTGGCCCTGGCCTGGCACTGGCTCTTGCCTGTCCTGGCCTGGCCCTGGCTCTGGCCTGGCCTAGCCTGGCCCTGGCCTGGCCCTGGCCCTGGCTGGGCCCCATGCCCTGGCCTTGGCCTGGCCTGGGCCTGGCCCAGGCCTGTCCTGGCCTGGCCTGGCCTGGCCTGCCCCCCAGGCCCTGCCCTGCCCTTGCCCTGCCAGTGACCTGGCCTGGCCTGGCTCTGGCCTGGCCATAGGCCTGGCCTGGCCTGGGCCTAGGCCTGGCCTGGCCTGGCCCTGGGCTCTGCCCTGGCCTGGCCTGGCCTGCCCTGGCCTGGCCTGGCCCTCACCTGACCTGGCCTGTGCTGGCACTGGCCTGAGCCTGGCCTGGCCTGGCCCTGGCCTGGCCTGGCCTGGCCTAGCCCTGGCCCTGGCCTGGGCCTGAGGCCCTGGCCTGGCCTGGCCTGGCCCTGGCCTGGCCCCAGCCTGGCCCTGGCCTGGCCTGGGCCCCTGGCCATGGCCTGGCCTGGCCTGGCCTGGCCCTGGCCTGGCCCTGGCCCTGGCCCCTGGCCATGGCCTGGCCTGGCCCTGGCCTGGCCTGGCCTGGCCTGGCCTGGCCTGGCCTGCCTGCCCTAGTCCTGGCCTGACCTGGCTCTGGCACTGGCCTGACCTGGACTCCTGGCCTAGGCCTGGCCCTGGCCTGGCCTGGCCTGGCCTGCCCTGGCCCTGGCCTGGCCTGGCCCAGGCCTCCCTGGCCTGGCCTGGCCTGGCCCTGGCCCTGGCCTGGCCTGGCCTGGCCCTGGCCCTGGCCTGGCCCTGGCCTGGCCCTGGCCTGGCCCTGGCCTGGCCTGGCCTGGCCCTGGCCTGGCCTGGCCTGGCCTGGCCTGGCCTAGCCCCTGGCCTGCTCCTGGCCTGCCTGGGCCTGGCCCCTGGCCCTGGCCTGCCTGGCTCTGGCCTGGCCTGGTCCTGGCCTGGCCTGGCCCTGGCCTGGCCTGGCCTGGGCCCTGGCCTAGGCCTGGCCTGGCCTAAGCCTCTGCTAACCCTGGCCTGGCCTGCCTGGCCTGGCCTGGCCTGGCCCTGGCCTGGCCCCTGGCCCTGCACCCAAGGCCTGCCTGACCCATGGCCTGGCTCCTGGCCTGGCCTGACCCTGGCCTAAGCCTGGCCTGGGCTAGGCCTCTTCTTGCCCTGCAGCCTGGCCCTGGCCTGGCCTGGCCTGGCCCTGCTCCAGCCCTGGCCTGGCCTGCCTGGCCCCAGCCCCAGCCCTGGCACTGGCCTGCCCTGGCCCTGGCCCTGGCCCTGGCCCTAGCCCTGGCCTGGCCTGGCCTGGCCTGGCCTGCCCTGGCCTGGCCTGGCCTGTCCTCACCTGTCCTGGCCTGGCCTGAGGCCCTGGCCTGGCCTGGCCCTGGCCCTGGCCTGGCCTGCCTGGCCCCTGCCTGGCCTGGCCCTGGCCTGCCTGGCCTGGCCTGGGCCTGGCCTGGCCTGGCCTGGCCTGGCCTGGCCTGGCCTGGCTGGCCTGGCCTGGCCTGGGCCTGGCCTGGTCCTGGCCCTGGCCTGGCCTGGCCTGGCCTGGCCTGGCCTGGCCTGGCCTGGCCTGGCCTGGCCTGGCCTGCCCCTGGCCTGGCCTGGCCTGGCCTGGCCCCTGGCCTGGCCTGGCCTGGCCTGGCCTGGCCTGGCCTGGCCTGGCCTGGCCTGGCCTGGCCTGGCCTGGCCTGCCTGGCCTGGCCTGCCTGCCCTGGCCTGGCCTGGCCTAAGGCCTGGCCTGGCCTGGGCCTGGCCCTGGCCTGGCCTGGCCCTGGCCTGCCCTGGCCTGGCCTGGCCTGGCCTGGCCTGGCCTGGCCTGGCCCTGGCCTGGCCTGGCCTGGCCTGGCCTGGCCTGGCCTGGCCCTGGCCTGGCCCCTGGCCTGGCCTGGCCCTGGCCTGGCCTGGCCTGCCCTAGCCCTGGCCCTGGCCTGGCCTGGCCTGGCCTGGGCCTGGCCCTGGCCTGGCCCTGGCCCTGGCCTGGCCTGGCCTGGCCTGGCCCCTGGCCTGGCCTGGCCTGGCCCTGGCCTGGCCTGGCCTGGCCTGGCCTGGCCTCTGGCCTGGCCTGGCCTGGCCTGGCCTGGCCTGGCCTGGCCTGGCCTGGCCTGGCCCTGGCCTGGCCTGGCCTGGCCTGGCCTGGCCTGGCCTGGCCTGGCCCTGGCCTGGCCTGGCCTGGCCTGGCCTGGCCTGGCCCTGGCCTGGCCTGGCCTGGCCTGGCCCTGCCCTGGCCTGGCCCTGGCCCTGCCTGGCCCTGGCCTGGCCCTGGCCCTGGCCTGGCCTGGCCCTGCCTGATGCTGGCCTGGCCTGGCCTGGCCCTGGCCTGGCCTGGCCTGGCCTGGCCCTGGCCTGGCCTGGCCCTGGCCTGGCCTGGCCTGGCCTGGCTGGCCTGGCCTGGCCTGCCCTGGCCCTGGCCTGGCCTGCTGGCCTGGCCTGTTCTGGCCCTGGCCTGGCCTGGCCCTGGCCCTGGCCTGGCCTGGCCTGGCCTGGCCTGGCCCTGGCCCTGGCCTGGCCTGGCCTGGCCCTGCCCTGGCCTGGCCCTGCCTGGCCTGGCCCTGGCCTGTTCCTGGCCTGGCCTGGCCTGGCCTGGCCTGGCCTGGCCTGGCCTGGCCTGGCCTGGCCTGGCCTGGCCTGGGCCTGCCTGGCCTGGCCTGGCCTGGCCTGGCCTGGCCTGGCCTGGCCCTGGCCTGGCCTGCCTGGCCTGGCCCTGGCCTGGCCCTGGCCTGGCCTGGCCCTGGCCTGGCCTGGCCTGGCCTGGCCCTGGCCTGGCCTGGCCTGGGCCTGGCCTGGCCTGGCCTCTGCCCTGGCCTGGCCCCTGGCCTGGCCTGTGGCCTGGCCTGGCCTGGCCCTGGCCTGCACCTGGCCTGGCCCTGGCCCTGACCTGGCCTGGCCTGGCCTGGCCTGGCCCTGGCCTGGCCTGGGCCCTGGCCTGGCCTGGCCTTGGCCTGGCCTGGCCTGGCCTGGCCCTGGCCTGGCCTGGCCTGGCCCCTGGGCCTGGCCTGGCCTGGCCTGCCTGTCCTGGCCTGCCTGCCCTGCCCTGGCCTGGCCTGAAACCTGGCCTGGCCTGGCCTGGCCCTGGCCTGTGGCCTGGCCTGGCCTGAGCCTGGCCCTGGCCCTGGCCTGGCTCTGGCCTGGCCTGGCCTGGCCTGGGCCTGGCCTGTGGCCTGGCCTGGCCTGGCCTGGCCTGGCCTGGCCTGGCCTGGCCTGGCCTGGCCATGCCACTGCCCCTGCCCTGCCCTGGCCTGGCCTGGCCTGGCCTGGCCTGGCCTGGCCTGGCCTGGGCCTGGCCTGGCCCCTGGCCTGGCCCTGGCCCTGGCCTGGCCTGGCCTGGCCTGGCCTGGCCTGCTGGCCTGGCCCTGGCCTGGGCCTAGGCCTAACCTGGCCTGGCTGCCTTGGCCTGGCCTGGCCTGGGCCTAAATCCTGCCTCAGCCTGGCCTGGCCCTGGCCTGGGCCTGGCTCTGGCCTGGCCTGCCTGCCCTGCCCTGCCCTGGCCTGGCCTGGCCCTGGCCTGGCCTGGCCTGGCCTGGCCTGGGCCTGGCCTGGCCTGGCCTGCACCCTGGCCTGGCCTGGCACTGGCCTGACCTGACCTGGGTCTAGGCCTGGCCTGGCCTGGCCTGGCCTGGCCTGGGCCCTGCCTGGCCTGACCTGCTGGCCTGGCCTGGCCTGGCCTGGCCTGGCCTGGCCTGACCTAGGCTCTTGGCCTGGCCTGCCTGGCCTGGCCTGGCCTGGCCTGGCCTGGCCTGGCCTGGCCCTGGCCTGGCCTGGCCTGCCCTGGCCTGCCCTGGCCCTGGCCCTGGCCTGGCCTGGCCTGGCCTGGCCCTGGCCTGGCCTGGCCTGGCCTGGCCTGGCCTGGCCTGGGCACTGGCCCTGGCCCTGGCCCTGGCCTCTGGCCTGGCCCTCTGCCCCAGCCTGGCCTGGCCTGGGCCCTCTGGCCTGGCCCTGCCCCTGGCTGGCCCTGGCCTGGCCCTGGGCCTGGCCTGGCCCTGGCCTGGCCTGGCCTGGCCTGGCCCTGGCCTAAGGCCTGGCCCTGGCCTGGCCTGGCCTGGCCTGGCCCTGGCCCTGGCCTGGCCTGGCCTGGCCTGGCCCTGGCCTGACCTGGCCTGGACCTGGGCCCTGGCCTGGCCTGGCCTGGCCTGGCCTGGCCCTGGCCTGGCCCTGGCCTGGCCTGGCCTGGCCTGGCTGGCCTTGGCCTGTTCTGGCCTGGCCTGGCTGGGCCTAGGCCTCCTGGCCCTGGCCCTGGCCTGGCCTGGCCTGGCCTAACTGGCCTGGCCTGAGCCCCTGCCCCTGCCTCTGCTGCCTGGCCTAACCCTGGCCCCTGCCCTGGCCTGCGCCTGGCCTGGCCTGGCCTGGCCATAACCCTGACCTGGCCTGGCCCCTGCCTAATCCTGGCCTCACCCTGGCCTGGCCTAGCCCTGCCGCCTAATCCTGGCCTGGCCCTGGCCTGAGCCCTGGCCTGGCCTGGCCTGGCCTGGCCTGGCCTGGCCTGGCCCTGCCCTGGCCCTGGCCTGGCCTGGCCTGGCCTGCCCTGCCCCTGCCCTGGCCTGGCCCTGGCCCTGGCCCTGGCCCAAGGCCCTCTTCAGCCTTGGCCTGGCCTGGCCTGGCCTAGCCTGGCCCTGGCCTGCCCCTGGCCCTGGCCCTGGCCTGGCCTGGCCTGGCCTAGCCTGGCCTGGCCTGGCCTGGCCCTCTGCCCTGGCCTGGCCTGGCCTGGCCTGGCCTGGCCTGGCCTGGCTCTGGCCTGGCCTAAGCCTGGCCCTGGCCTGGCCTAGCCTCTGGCACTGGGCCTGGCCTGCACCCTGGCCTGGCCCTGGCCTGGCCCTGGCCCTGGCCTGGCCTGGCCTGGCCTGGCCCTGGCCTGAGCCTGGCTGCCTGTCTTGGCCTGGCCCTGGCCCCTGGCCCTGGCCTGGCCTGGCCTGGCCTGGCCCTGTCCTGGCCCTGGCCTGGCCCTGGCCTGGCCCTGCCCTGCCTGGCCTCTGGCCTGGCCTGGCCTGGCCTGGCCTGGCCTGGCCTGGCCTGGCCTGGCCTGGCCTGGCCTGGCCTCTGGCCCTGGCCTGGCCTGGCCTGGCCTGGCCTGGCCCTCTGGGCCCTGGCCTGGCCTGGCCTGCCTGGCCTGTGCCCCTGGCCCTGGCCTGGCCTGGCCTGGGCCTGGCCTGGCCCTGGCCTGGCCCTGGCCTGGCCTGGCCTGTCCCTGGCCTAGCCTGGCCCTGGCCTGGCCTGGGCCTGGCCTGGGCCCTGCCCTGGCCTGGCCTGGCCTGGCCTGGCCTGGCCTGGCCTGGCCTCTGGCCTGGCCCCTTGGCCTGGCCTGGCCTGGCCCTGCTGCCCTGGCCTGGCCTGGCCTGGCCTGGCCCCAGTCTTGGCCCTGGCCCTGCCCTGGCCTGGCCTGGCCTGGCCCCTGGCCCTGGCCTAGCTGTGCCTCTGTTGCCCTTGCCTAAGGCCTGGCCTGGCCCTGGCCCTGGCCTGGCCTGGCCCTGGCCCTGGCCTGGCCTGGCCTGGCCTGGCCTGGCCTGGCCTGGCCTGGCCTGGCCCTGGCCTAGGCCTAGCTTCTGCCCCTGGCCTGGCCTGGCCTCTGCCCTGGCCTGGCCCTGGCCTGGCCCCTGGCCCCAGCCTAAAGCTAGGCCTGCCCTGGCCTGGCCTCTGGCCTGGCCTGGCCTGGCCTGGCCCTGGCCTGGCCCTGGCCTGGCCTGGCCCTGGCCTGATGCCCTGGCCTGGCTGGCTCTGGCCTAGCCTCTGTCCTCACTCTGGCCTGGCCTGGCCTGGCCTGGCCTGGCCTGGCCTGGCCTGGCCCTGGCCTGTGGCCTGGCCTGGCCTGGCCTGGCCTGGCCTGGCCTGGCACTGGCCTAATCCTGGCCTGGCCTGGCCTGGCCTGGCCTGGCCTGGCTGGCCTGGCCTGGCCCTGGCCTCCTGGCCCTGGCCTGGCCCTGGCCTGACCTAGCCCTGGCCTGGCCTGGCCTGGCCTCCTGGCCTGGCCCCTGGCCTGGCTCTGGCCTGGCCTGGCCCTGGCCCTGGCCTGGCCTGGCCCTGGCCTGGCCTGGCCCTGGCCTGGCCTGGCCTGGCCTGGCCCTGGCCTGGCCTGGCCCTGGCCTGGCCTGGCCTGGCCTGGCCTGGCCATGAGCCTGGCCTGGCCTGGACCTGGCCTGGGCCTGGCCTGGCCTGGCCTGGCCCTGGCCTGGCCTGGCCTGGCCTGGGCCTGCCTGGCCTGGCCTGGCCCTGGCCTGGCACTGGCCTGTCTCTGACCTGGCCTAGGCCTGGCCTGGCCTGGCCTGGCCTGGCCTGGCCTGCCTGGACCTGGGCCTGGCCCTGGCCTGGCTCACCCTGGCCTGGCCTGGCCTGCCTGGCCTGGCCTGGCCCCTGCCCCTGGCCCCTGCCCTGGCCTCCTGGCCTAGCCTGCCTGGCCTGGCCTGGGCCTGGGCCTGGCCTGGCCTGGCCTGGCCTGGCCTGGCCCTGGCCTGGCCTGGCCTGCCTGGCCTGGCCTGGCCTGACCCTGGCCTGGCCCTGGCCTGGCCTGGCCCTGGCCTGGCCTGGCCTGGCCTGGCCTGGCCTGGCCCTGGCCCTGGCCCTGGCCTGGCCTGAGGCCTGGCCTGGCCCTGGCCTGGCCCTGGCCTGGCCTGGCCTGGCTGGCCCGTGGCCCTGGCCCTGGCCTGGCCTGGCCTAGAGCCCTAAGCCCTGGCCCCTGGCCCTGCCTGGCCTGGCCTGGCCCTGCCCTGACCTGCCGTACTGGCCTGGCCTGGCCTGGCCTGGCCTGGCCTGGCCTGGCCTGGCCTGGCCCTGGCCCACTGCCCCTGGCCTGGCTGCCTAGCCTGGCCTGGCCTGGCCTGGCCTGGCCTGGCCTGGCCATGGCACTGGCCTGGCCTGGCCTGCCTGGCCTGGCCTGGCCCTGGCCTGCTGGCCTGCCCTGCAGCTGGCCTGGCTCTGGCCTGGCCTGGCCTGGCCTAGCCTGCCTGGCCTGGCCCTGGCCTGGCCTGGCCTGGCCTGGCACTGGCCTGGCCTAGTGCTGGCCCTGGCCTGGCCCGGCCTGGGCCTGGCCCTGCCTGCCCTGGCCTGGCCCCTGGCCTGGCCCTGGCCTGGCCTAGCCTAGGCCTGGCCTGGCCTGGCCCTGGCCTGGCCTGGCCTCACCTGGCCTGGCCCTGGCCTGGCCCTGGCCTGGCCTGGCCCTGGCCTGGCCTGGGCCTCCTGGCTAGGCCTAAAATGGCCTGGCCCTGGCCTGGCCTGGCCCAGCCCTGGCCTGGCCCTCTGGCCTGACCCCTGGCCTGGCCTAGGCCTGGCTATGGCCTGGCCTGGGCCCTGGCCCCTGGCCTGGCCTAGGCCCTGGCCTGGCCTGTTGCTTGCCTGGCCTGGCCTGGCCCCTGGCCTAAGCCTGGCCCTGTCCTGGCCTGGCCTGGCCTGTCCTGGCCTGGCCCTGGCCCTGGCCTGGCCCTGGCCTGGCCTGACCTAGGCCTGGCCTGGCCTGGCCTGGCCTGGCCACTAACCTAATTCCTGGCCTGGGCCTGGCCCTGGGCCCTGGCCTGGCCTGGCCTGGCCTGGCCCTGGCCCTAGCCATGGCCTGGCCTGGCCTGGCCTGGCCTAGCCTGGCCCCTGGCCTGGCCCTGGCCTGGCCTGGCCCCTGGCCTGGCCTGGCCTGGCCCCTGCCTGGCCTGGCCTGGCCCTGAGCCCTGGCCTGGCCTGCCCTGGCCTGGCCTGGCCTGGCCTGGCCTGGCCTGGCCCTACCCCTGGCCTGGCCTGCTGGCCTGGCCATGGCCTGGCCTGGCCTAGCTGGCCTGGCTGGCCTGGCCCTGGCCTGACCCCTGGCCTAGCCCTGGCCTGGCCTGGCCTGGCCTGGCCTGGCCTGGCCTGGCCTAAGCCTGGCCTGGCCTGGCCTGGCCTGGTCTGGCCTAGCCTGGCCCTGGCCTGGCCACTGGCCTGGCCCATGGCCCTGGCCTGGCCCTGGCCTGGCCGTGACCTGGCCTCCCAGGCCTAGCCTGGCCTGGCTAGCCCTGGCCTGTTCCATGGCCTGGCCTGGCCCTGCCCTGCCTGGCCTGGCCTGGCCCTAGGCCTGGCCAAACTGGCCTGGCCCTAGGACCTGGCCCTGGCCCCAGCCCTGGCCTGGCCTGGCCTGGCCTGGCCCTGGCCTGGCCTGGCCTGGCCTGGCCTGGCCTGGCCTGGCCTGGCCTGGCCCTGGCACTGGCCTGGCCTGGCCTGGCCTGGCCTGCCTGCCTAGGCCTAGCCTGCCTGGCTGGCCTAGCCTGACCTGGCCCTGGCCTGGCCTGGCCTGGCCTGGCCCTGGCCTGGCCTGGCCTGGCCTGGCTCTGGCCCTAGCCTAGGCACTGGCCTGGCCATGGCCTGAGCCTGGCCTGGCCCTGGCCCTGGCCTGGCCTGGCCTGAAGCCTAACTGGCCTGGCCTGGCCCTGGCCTGGCCCTGGCCCTGGCCTGGCCCTGGCCCTGGCCTGCCTGGCTGGCCCTGGCCTGACCTGGCCTGGCCTAACCACTGGCCCTGGCCTGGCCTGGCCCTGGCCCCTGGCTAAGCCTGGCCCTGGCCCTAGCCCTAGCCCTGGCCTGGCCTAAGCTCCTGGCCCTGGCACTGGCCTGGCCCTGGCCCTGGCCTAGGCCTGGCCTGGCCATGGCCTGGCCCTGGCCCTGGCCTGGCCTGGCTGGCCTGGCCTGGCCTGGCCCTGGCCTGGCCTGGCCCTGGCCTCCAGGCCTGGCCTGGCCTGGCCTGGCCCCTGGCCTGGCCTGGCCCTGGCCTGGCCTGGCCTGAGCCTGGCCCTGGCCCAAGCCTGGCCTGCCTGGCCTGGCCTGAGCCTGGCCCTGGCCTGGCCTGGCCTGGCCTGGCCCTGGCCTGGCCTGGCCCCCTGGCCTGACCTGTGCCTGGCCTAGCCCTGGCCTGGCCTGGCCTAGCCTGGCCTGGCCTGGCCTAAGAGCCTGGCCTGGCACCTGGCCCTGCCTGGCCCTGGCCCAGCCCTGGCCTGCCCCTGGCCTGGCCCTGCCCCAGGCCTAGCCTGGCCTAAGCCAGGCCTGGCCTGGCCTGGCCTGAGCCAGGCCTGGCCTGGCCTAAGCCCTGGCCTGCCCGGCCCTGGCCTGGCCTCTGGCCTGGCCTGGCCCTGGCCCTGGCCTGGCCTGGCCTAGCCCCTGCCTGGCCATGGCCTGGCCCTGGCCCTGGCCCTGGCCTGGCACTGGCTGGGCCTGGCCTGGCCTGAGCCCTGGCCTGGCCTGGCCCTAGCCTGGCCTGGCCCTGGCCTGAGCCTGGCCTGGCCCTGGCCCTGGCCTGGCCTGGCCTAGCCCTGACCTGGCCTGGCCTGGCACTGGCCTGGCCTGGCCTGGCCATGGCCTGGCCTGGCCTGGCCTGGCCCTGGCACTGGCCTAGCCCTAGCCTGGCCCTAGCCTGGCCTGGCCTGGGCCTAGGCCTGGCCTGGCCTGGCCTGGCACTGAGCCTGGCCCTGTCCTGGCCCTGGCCTGGCCTGGCCTGGCCCTGGCCTAGCCTGACCCCTAGGCCTGGCCCCTGGCCTGGCCTTAGAGCACTGGCCCTGGCCTGCCTGTCCCTGTCCCTGGCCTGGCCTGGCCTAGCCTGGCCCTGGCCTGGCTGGCCTGAGCCTGGCCCAGCCTGGCCTGGCCTGGCCCTGTCCTAGGCCCCTTGGCTGGCCTGGCCTGGGCCTGGCCTGGCCTGGCCTGGCCTGGCCCTGGCCTGTCCTAGCCATGGCCTGGCCTGGCCAGGCCTGGCACTGGCCTGGCCTGGCCAGGCCTGCCTGGCCTGGCCTGGCCTGCTAGCCTAGCCTGGCCTAGCCTGGCACTGGCCTAGGCGTAGGCCCTTGCCTGGCCTGGCCTGGCCTGGCCTGGCCTGGCCCTGGCCCTAGCCCTGGCCTGGCCTGGCCTGGGCCTGGCCTGGCCTGTCCTGGCCTAGCACTGCCCTGGCCTAGCCCTGGTCCTGGGCCTGGCCTGGCCTGGCTCTGGCCTGGCCTGGCCTGGCCTGTCCTGGCTCCTGGCCCTGGCCTGAGCCTGGCCTGGCCTGGCCTGGCCTGGCCCTGGCCTGGCCCCTGGCCTGGCCTGCCCTGGCCTGGCCCTGGCCTGGCCTGCCTGGCCCTGGCCTAGCCTGCCACTGGCCTGGCAGCCATGCTCTGGCCCTGGCCTGGCCCTGGCTGGCCTAGCCTGGCCCTAGCTCAGCCTGGCCTGGCCTGGCCTGGCCCTGGCCTGACCTGGCCTGGCCTGGCCCTGGCCCCTGGCCTGGCCTGGCCTGGCCCTGGCCTGGTCCTGGCCTGGCCTAGGCCTGGACCTGGCCCTGGCCTGGCCCTGGCCTAGCCCTGGCCTGGCCTGGCCTGGCCTGGGCCTAGGCCTGGCCCTAGGCCTGGTGGCCCTGGCCTGGCCCTGGCATGACCCATGGCCTGGCCTGGCCCTGGCCTGGCCTGGCCTGGCACTGGCCTGGCCTAGCCTGGCACCTGGCCTGGCCTACCGGCCTGGCCCTGGCCCTGGCCTGCCCTAGGCCTGGCCTGGCTCTGGCCTGGCACAGGCCTGGCCTGGCCTCTGCCTGGCCCTGTAGCACTAGGCCCTGGCCCTGAGCCTGGCCCACTGGCACTGGCTGGCCTGGCCTGGCCTGGCTCTGGCCTCGGCCCAGCACTGTTACTGGCCTGGCCCTGGCCTAGGCGTGGCAACCTTGCCTAGCCTGGCCTGGCTCTGGCTTGGCCTGACCTGGCCTAAAAGGGCTGGTTTGGCCCCTGGCCTGGTATTTGGCTCTGGCCCTGCCTGACTGACCTTGGCTCTGTCCTGGGCTGGCCTGGCCCTGGCCTGGCTTTGTGGCCCTGGCACTGGCCTGGCCTGGCTTCAGGCCTGGCTCCTGGCCCAGGCCTGCTGGCTGCCCCTGCCTGGCCTGACCTGGCCGGGCCTGGCCTGGTCACTGTCCTGAGCCTGGCCTGCCTGGCCTGGCTGGCCTGGCCAGGCCCTAGCCTGCCCTGGCCTGGCCTGGCGTGGCTCTGTCCTGGCCTGGCTGGCCTAGCCTGGCCCTGGCCTGGCCTGGCCTGCCTGCTGGCCTGGCCTGCACTGGCCTGGCCTGGCCCTGGCTTGGCCCTAAAGCCGTAGCCCTGGCCTAGCCTGGTCCTAGGCCTGTTCCTGGCCTAGGCCTGACCCTGGCCTGGCCTGGCCTGGCCTGGCCTGGCCCTGGCCTGGCCTGCCTGGCCTGGTCCTGGCCTGCCCTGGCCTGGGCCTGGCCTGGTCTGGCCTGGCCTAGCTGGCCTAGGCCTGGCACTGGCCCTGGCCTGGCCTCGGCCTGGCCTGGCTCTGTCCCCTGGCCTGGCCTGGCCTGGCCTAGCCTGGCTGGCCCTGGCCTGGCTCTGGCCTGCCCTGCCTGGCCTGGCCTGGCCTGGCCCTAGCCTGGCCTAGCCTGGCCTGGCCTGGCCTGGCACTGAGCCTAGGCCTGGCCCTGGCCTGGCCTGGCCCTGGGCCTGGCCTGAGCCTAGCCCCTGGCCCTGGGCCTGGCCTGGCCTGGCCTGGCCTGGCCTGGCCCTGGCCACTGAGCCTAGCCCTGGCCCTGGCCAGGCCTCGCCCTGGCCTGGCCTGGCCTGGCCCTGGCCCTGGCCTAGCCTGGCCACTGGCCTGGCCATAGGCCTAGCCCTGCCCTGGCCCCTGGCCTGGCCACTGCTGGCCTGCCCTGCCTGGCCTAATGTCTGGCCTGACCTGGCCTGGCCTGGCCTGGCTCCTGGCCCAGCCTGGCCCTGGCCTGGCCCTGGCCTCCATGCCCTGGCCTGGCCTGGCCCCAGCCCTGGCCTGGCCTGGCCTGGCCCAATGACCTGGCCCTGGCCTGCCTGGCCTGTCTAGTCCCTGGCCTGGCCCTAGGCCTGCCTGGCCTGGCCTGGCCTGGCCTGGCCTGCCAGGCCTGGCCTGGCCTGGCCTGGCCCTGGCCTGGCCCTGGCCCTGGCCTGGCCTGGCCCTAGCCTGGCCTGGCCTGGTTCCTGGCCTGGCCTGGGCCTGGCCTAGGCCCTGGCCTGACCGTGGCACTAGAAGCCTGGCCTCTGGCCAGGCTGGCCTGGCCTGGCCTGGCCCTGGCCTGGCCTGGCCCTGGCCTGAGCCCTAGGCCCTGGCCTGGCCTGAGGCCTGGCCTGGCCTGGCCTGGCCTGGCCTGGCCTGGCCTGGCCCTGGCCTGGCCTGGCCTGGCCTGGCCCTGGCCTGGCCTGGCCTGGCCCCTGGCCTGGCCTGTGCCTGGCCTGGCCCTGGCCACTGGCCCTGGCCTGGCCTGGCCTGGCCTAGGCCTGGCCCTGGCCCTGGCCTGGGCCCTGGCCTGGCCTGGCCCTGGCCTGGCCTGGCCTGGGCCTGAGCCCTGGCCTTCAAGTCCTGGCCTGGCATGGCCCTGGCACTGGCCTGGCCGTGGCCTGGCCTGGCCTGGGCCCTGGCCTGCCTGGCCTGGCCTGGGCCTGGTCCTGGCCCTGGCCTGGCCTGGGCCTGGCCTGGCCCAGAGCCTAGCCTGGCCTAAGCCTGGCCTGGCCTGGCCCTGGCCTGGCCCTGCCCTAGCCCTAGCCTGGCCCTGGCCCAGCCTGGCCCTGGCCCTGCCCTGGCCCCTGGCCTAGCCTGGCCTGGCCTGGCTCTGGCCTGGCCCTGTAGCCTGGCCCCTGGCCTGGCTGGCCTAGCCTGGCCTAGCCCTGGCCCTGGCCCTGGCCTGGCCTGGCCTGCTGGCCTGGCCTGGCCTGGCCCTAGACCTAGCCTGGCCTGCCCTGGCCTAGCCCTGGCCTGAGCTACATGGCCTAGCCCTGGCTCTAGCCAGGCCTAGCCCCTGGCCCTGGCCTGGCCGTGGCCTGGCCCTGGCCTGGGCCTGGCCTGGCCTATGGACCTGGCCTGGCCCTAGCACTGGCCCCTGGCCCTGGCCTTGTAGCCTGGCCTGGCCCTGGCCTGGCCTGCTGGCCTGGCCTGGCCATGGCTCTGGCCTGGCCTGGCCTGGCCCTGGCTAGGCCTGGCCCAGGCCTCTGGCCCAGGCCTGGCTCCTGGCCCAGGCCTGGCCTGGTCCTGAGGCAGCCCTGGCCCCTGGCCCAGCCTCAGCCCTGGCCTGGCCCTGGCCTGGCCTGGCCCTGGCCTGGCCTGGGCCTAGCCTGGCCTGGCCCTGGCCTGGCCTGGCCTGGCCTGGCCTGACGGCCTGGCCCCTGGCCTGGCAAACCTGGCCTAGGCCTGGCCTGGCCTGGCCCTGGCCCTGGCCTGGCCCTGGCCTAGACCCTGGCACTGGCCCTGGCCTGGCCTGGCCTAGGCCTGGCCTGGCCTGGCACTGATCCTGGCCTGGCCTGGCCTGGCCTAGGCCTGACCCTGGCACTGGTGACCCCTGGCCCACAACCGGCCTGGCCCTGGCCCTTGCCTGGCCTGGCCCTGGCCTAGGCCTGACCTCAACAGGCCCATGGCCTAGGCCTGCTGGCCTGGCCTGGCCTGGCCTGGCACAGCTACCTAGGCCTGGCCCAAGCCTGCCTGGCCTTGGCTCTGGCCTGGCCTGGCCATGGCCTAGCTCTGGCCTGGCCCTGGCCCTGCCCTGGCCATGATTTGCTCTGGCCCTAGCCAGCCCTGGCCCAAGGCCTGGCCTGGCCCTAGCCAGGCCACTGGCCTGGCCAGGCCACTGGCCTGGTCATGCCTGTCCTGGCCTGGCTCTGGCCCTGGCACTGACCTGGCCTGGCCTGGCCTGAGCTCTGAGCCTGGCCTAGGCTCTGGCCTGAGGCCTGGCCTGGCCTGGCACTGGCCTGGCCTAGGTCCTGGCCTGGCCTGGCCTGGCCCTGCCCTGCCCCTGGCCTCAGCTTAATGGCCTGGCCTGGCCTGGCCTAGCCTGGCCCTTGGCCTGGCCTGGCCTGGCCTGGCCTAGCCCTGGCCTTGGCCCTGGCCTGGCCCTGACAGCCTGACTCCTGGCCTAGCCTGGCTCTGGCCTGACCCTGTCTCTGTTCTGGCACTACCTGCCAGCCTGGTCACTACTGCTGGCCTGGCCTAAGCCTGCCTAAGCCTGGCCTAGGCCTGGCACCTGGCCTGGCCTGTCACTGGCCCAGGCCTGGCCCACTTTTGGCCAGGCCTGGCCTAGGCCTGCCCTAGCACTCCTGGCCTGGCCTAGTGCCCTGGCCTGGCCTGGCCTGGCCTGGCCTAGCACCTGGCCTGGCCTGGCCCTGGCCTAGCCTAGGCTCCTGGCCTGTGCCTGGCCATGACTCTAGGCCGTAGCCCTGGCCTGGCCTGGCCTGGCCATGGCCTGGCCTGGCCTGTCCTGGCCTGGCCTGGCCTGGCCTAGGCCTGGCCTCGGCCTGGAGCCTGGCTTGGCCTGGCCTGAGCCAAATTGCCTGGCCTGAGCAATCTGGCCTGGCCTAGCCTGGCACTGGCCCCTGGCCTGACCCATAAAGGCCTAGCCTTCTGGCCTGGCCTGGCCTGGCCTAGCCTTTGGCCTGGCCCAGGCCTGGCCTGGCCCTGACTACTCTGGCCCTGGCCCTGGCCTAACCCTGGTCTGGCCTGGCCCTGGCTTTTGCCTGGCCTCTGGCCTAGCCTGGGAGCCTAGGCCTGTCATTGGCCTGGCCTAGGCACAAGTCCTGCTGGCCTGCCTTAACCAGTCCTGGCTGGCATTGGCCTGGCCTGGCTCTGGCTCTGACAACTAGCCTAGTGCCTGGCCCCTGGCCTGGCCCACTGGCCTGGATCCTGGCCTGGCCAGGGCCTGGCCTGCCTGGCCCTGGCACTGGCTGGCCCCCATGCCCTGTCCTGCCATTGGCACTGGCCTAGGCTACTGAGCATGGCCCTGCCCTGGCCTGGCCTGGCCTGGCCTGGTCCCTGGCCTGGCCTGGCCTGGTTCCTTAGGCCTTAGCTTGGCCTGGCCTGGCCTGACCTCTGACCTAGGCTTCTAGCCTGCCTTGGCCTTGAGCCCAGTCCTGGCTGCCTGACCTGGCTTAGCCTGACCTGGCCTGGCGCCCATGGCCTGGTCTGGCCTAGGCCAGCTAGCCCTGGCCTGACACCTGGCCTAGCCTGGCCTACCCTGGCCTTAGGCTTGGCCTGGCTCATGCCTGGCCTGAGCCTGGCCCTGGCCCTGGCTTGCTTCATGGCCTAGCCCTGCCTGCCTAGCCTAGCCTGCTGCCTGGCCCTGACCCTGGCCTGCCTGATCCTGTCCTGGCCTGGTCCTGGTCTGGCCATAGCCTGATCTGAACTCTGCCCTGAGCCTGGCCCTGTCCTGGCCCTGGCCTGGCTCTGGCCTGCCTGGCCTGGTGGCCTGTCACTGGCCCTGGCCTGGCTGACCTGGCCCTGCCCTGGCCTGCACTTAAGCACCTGTCCTAGCCTTGGCCTAAGCTAGCCTTGACCTAGCCTGACACTCTGTCTAAGACCTGGCCTGTCCTGGCTCTAGCCTGGCCTGCCCTAGCCTGCAATTAGCCCTGGCAACTGCCTAGCCCTGGCCTGGCCCTGGCCTGGCCTAGCCTATAAAATAGACAGTCTGTCCTGGCCTGACCCTGTTAATAAGCCCTAGCCTGGCCTGTAGTCTGGCCCTATTTTGACCACTGGCTGGCCAACTGTCCAATGCCTGGCCCATGCCCAGGCCTGGCCTGGCCTAGCCTGGCCCTAGCCTTGCCATGGCTCTTAGCCTGCCTAGGCCTAGCCTGGCCTGGCCATAGCCTGCACTGGCTGATTCCTGGACCTGGCCCTGGCCTAACTTTGATCTTGGCTCTGTCTAGGCTTGGGCCTGACCTGGCCTGGTTTTGGCCTGGCTCTGGCTCTGGGCCTGGCTGGCTTGTCTCTGGGCACTGGTGGCTGCTGGCCATGACCCTGGCCTGGCCTGGCCCCGGCCCTGGCCCTGACCCTGGCCTGGCCTGGCCTGTTCTGGCCTGGCCCTGGCTGGCCTGGCTGGCCCTGGCCTGGCATGCCTTGGCCTGGCACTGGCTGGCCTAGGCCTGGCCTGGCCTGGCCCTGGCCCTGGCCTGGCCTTGGCCTGGCCTGGCCCCAGGCCTTGACTTAGCCTGGCTTGGCCTGGCCTGCTCTGGCCTGGCCTAGGCCTGGCCTAGCCTGCCTGTGTGCCTGGCCTAACCTGCTTGCTGGCCTGGCCCTGGCCTGACCTGGCCTGTTCCCACACTGGCCTGACCCTGTCCTGGCCTAAGCCTGGCCCAGCCCTAAGCCCATGGCCCTGGACTAGCCTAGCCCACTAGCCTAACCTATAGCCTAGCCTATTTTTCTCTTGCCTGGCCTGGCCTAGCCCTGGCTACTGTCTGACACTGGCCCTGGCCTGGCCTATCCTAGCCTGGCCTGGCCCTGACCTGGCTGGCCTTGCAGCCTGGCCTCGCCTGGCCTAGGCCTAAGGCCTGCCTGTGTTCCTGGCCTAGCCTGGCATTGGAGTCTGGCTGGCCTGTCTGGCCTGGCCTGGCCTGACTTGACCTAGGCCTGGCCTGGCCCTGTCTGGCCTTGTCACTGGCCTGCCTGACCTGTTGCCCTGGCCTAGCCTGTCCTGGCCTGGCCCTGGCCTGGCCTGACCTAGGTCTGGCCCCACCTGACACAGGCCTGACACAGCCATCTCCTGCCTGGCCTGCCACCAGACCTGGCCCTGCCCAGTCCTGGCCCCGCACTGACTCCTAGTCCTGGCCTGTTGCAGCCTGACATAGGCCTGGCCTGGCCTGGCCTGGCGGGGCATGGCTCACCCAGCCTGGCCCGGCTGGCTCTGGCCTGTATCCTTGGCCTCGGCCCCCTGGCCTGCCGCCTCGGCCTGGCTACCCCTGACGCCTGTGCCTGCCTGGCTCTGGCCTGCCCGCCTGACATAAAAGGCAGGCCTAGCCTCGGCCAGGCCTGTAGCCTGGCCTGGCCTGATCTGGCCTCAGGCTAGATCTGTACTGGCCTGACCTGGCGAGGCCACTGGCCTGGCCTGGCTCTGGCCTGGGCCTGGCCTGGCCTGGCTCTGGCCTGGCCCCTGCCTGAGCCTGGCCTGGCCTGGCCCTGGCGCTTGGCGCTGGCCTGTGGCCTGGCCTAGGCCTGGCCTGGCTGTGGCCTGGGCAGCAGAATCGGCCTGGCCTGATCCTGGCTATTTTCAACCGGACCTAGCCTGGCCTAAACTGACCTAGGCCTGGCCTGGCTGCCTTTGACCTAGGCCAGCATTCCCGGACCATGCCTAGTCCGTACTGACCTGACACAGGCTCTCCTCGTAAGGCCCAGCCTATTTAGCACTCGCCTAGTCTACCTGGGTTAGTGCAGCCTGGCCAGGCTCTGCAAGTCTTAGTTCTGGCCTAGCTTCAACCTTTCTTTTGGCCTGGCTGGCCTGGCCTGGCCTGTTAGAGCCTGGCCACTGCGATGTGGAGCTGGCCTGGTGGCCTGGCCTGGCCTGGGCCTGGCCTGGCTTCTGGCCTGGTGGCCTGGCCTAACTGTTTTCAGGCTGTCCTGACCTGAGCCTGTAAAATCCTAGGTTGGCTCTGACCCTGACCTAGCCTGCCTGACTGGCCTAGCCTGGTGGCTAGCCTGGCCTGGCTGGCCTGACATGGCCTGCCTGGCTGGCTGACCCAATGACCTGGCCTGGCCTCTGTCCTGGCCTGGCCTGGCCTGTCCTGGCCTGACCTGTGCCCTTCGCCCTGGCCTGCCAGGCCTGTCTGTGAGCTGGCCTGGCTTGCCCTTCAGTCCTCTGGCCTTAGCTGGCCTGGTGGCTCTGGCCTAGCCTGACCTGCCCTGGCCTGTCTGGCCCTGGTGGCCTGGCCTGGCCTGGCCCTGGCCCTATCAGCTGCCTGACCTTGCTGGCCTAGCCTGGCCCTGGCTTGGCCTGTCCTGTCCTGGCCTAGCCTGGCCTGTTGGTCCTGGCCTGCCTGGCCTAAACCTGGCCTGGCCTTGCTGGCCAGGCACTATGGCTTGTTAGGCCTGTTTTAGCCCAGGCTGGCCCAGCCCTGGCCCTGCCTGGGCCTGGTGGCCTAGCCCTCTCCTGTCCTGGCCTAAGCTGTCTGCCTGGCCTTGCTCAGGCTGGCCTGGCCTGGCCTGGCCTGGGCCTGGCACTGGCCTGGCCCTAGGCCTGGCCTGCCCACTGACTCTGGCTGGGTGGCTGGCCTGGCTGGCCTGGCCTGCCTGGCACTGCCCCTGCCTGGCCTGCCTGCCTGTCTGGCACTGGCCTGGCCTGCTTGCCTGGCTTGGCCCTAGTTCTGCTACTGAGCCTGTTGCCCTGGCCTGGCCTAGCCTTGGCCTGGCCTGTCCTGGCCCTGGCCTGGGCCTAGCCTGGCCCTGGCCGTAACCTGGCCTATCCTGACTGGCCTGGCCTGTCCTGGCCTCCTGGCTGGCTTGCCCTGTCTCTGCCTGGCCTATTAGGTAGTAGGCCCTGACCTCTAGGCCTGGCCTAGCCTGGCCTGGCCTAGTCCCTGTGGCCAGCAGCTGGCCCTGGCCCTGGCCACAAGCCTGACCGTGTCCATGTCTGCCAGGATTGGCCCTAGTCTGACAACTGGCATGAAGCAGGCCTAAGCTGGCCTAGTCTGGCCTGGCCCTGACCTGTTTCTTGCCTGGCCACTGGCCTTCTCTGTCCTGGCCTGGCCAGGCCTACTGCAGGCCTGCCTAGCCTAGGACCTGGCCCTGGCCCTGGCGTACGCCTGGCATGGCGGCCTCCTTCTGGCCTGGCCTGGCCTGGCCAGCTGGCTTGGCATTGGCTGGCCTGGCCTGGCCTGGCAGTGGCCTGGCCTGGTTCTAGGCCCTCGCCCAGCAGCCTGGCCTGGAGGCCCTGATCCTAGGCCCTGGCCTGACCTGACCTTGGCCTGGGCCTGAAGGCAGGCCCTGACGCTGTGCAGTGCAGGCCTTGGCCTGACCACCCAGTCCCAGGAAGCTGCCCAGCGCAGTCGGCCTATTTGGCTTGGCCTGACTCCTTGTTACCTTCAGCCTACTTGCATGGCCTGACACCTCCCCTAGAGCTGGCCCTGGCCTGGCCTAGGCCAGGCCCTGGCCTCGTCTGGCCCCGGCCATGATCAGGCTCCTGGCCTAGAGCCGGGCGCCAGCCCCTGGCCTGGCCCTGGGTGCTTTGGCCGCAGGCAAGCCAGGGCCCCTAGAGCCCTGACCTGGCCTCCCTGGCACTGACCTGGACAAGGCCCTGGCCTGGCCCTGACCTTCAAGCATCTTCTGAAGCCAAGGCCTAAGGTGATGCTGGCCTGGCACTTTGGCTTGAACTGTGCCTGGCATGGCTGGCCTGGCCTAGGCCTGGCCAACTTGACCTGGCTGGCCTGGCCAAGGCTTGAATTCCTGGCCATGACCTGAGGCCTGGCCTGGGCCATGGCCTGGACCTGGCCCTCGGCTGGCCTGAGCCTATGTCCTGGCCCTGGCCTGGCTCTGGCCTGGCCTGGCCTGGCCTGGCCTGGCCCTGGCCTGGCCCTGGCCTGACCTATCCCTGGCCCTGGCCCTGCCCCTGGCCCTAAAACTAACCTGCCTGGCCTGGCCTGGCCTGGCCCTGGCCTGGCCTGGCAGCTGGCCCTGGCCCTGGCCTGGCCCTGGCCTGGCCTGGCCTTTGCCTGGCCTGGCCTGGCCTGGGCCTGGCCTGGCCTGGCCTGGCCTGGCCTGGCCTGAGCCTGGCCTGGCCTGGCCTGGCCTGGCCCTGGCCTGGCCTGGCCTGGCCTGGCCTGGCCTGGCCTGGCCTGGCCTGGCCCTGGCCCTGGCCCTGGCCCTGGCCCTGCCCTGGCCTGGCCTGGCCTGGCCTGGCCTGGCCTGGGCCTGGCCTGGCCTGGCCCTGGCCCTGGCCTGGCCTGGCCTGGCCTGGCCTGGCCCCTGGCCCTGGCCCTGGCCCTGGCCTGGCCTGGCCTGGCCTGGCCTGGCCTGGCCTGGGCCTGGCCTGGCCTGCCCTGGCCTGGCCTGGCCCTGGCCTGGCCTGGCCCTGGCCCAGCCTGCCTGGCCCCAGCCCAGCCTGGCCCCTGGCCTGGCCTGGCCCTGGCCTGGGCCTGCCCCTGCCCTGGCCTGGGCCTGGCTGGCCTGGCCCTGGCCTGGCCTGGCCTGGCCTGGACCTCTTCCTGGCCCCAAGGCCTGGCCTGGCCTGGCCTGGCCTGGCCTGGCCCTGGCCTGGCCTGGCCCCCTGGCCCTGGCCCCTGGCCTGGCTGGCCTGGCCCTGGCCTGGCCCTGGCCCTGGCCTGGCCTGGCTGGCCCTGGCCCTGGCCCCTGGCCCTGGCCTGGCCTGGCCCTGGCCTGGCCTGGCCTGGCCCTGGCCTGGCCTGGCCTGCCCTGGCCTGGCCTGGCCTGGCCTGGCCTGGCCCTAGGCCTGGCCTGGCCTGGGCCCTGGCCTGGCCTGGCCTGGCCTGGCCTGGCCTGGCCTGGCCTGGCCTGCCTGCCCTGGCCTGGCCTGGCCTGGCCTGGCCTGGCCTGGCCCCTGGCCCTGGCCTGGCCCCTAAGCCCTGGCCTGGCCCTGGCCCTGCCTGGCCTGGCCCTGGCCCTGCCTGGCCTGGCCCTGGGCCCAGCCTGGCCCTGGCCTGGCCTGGCCCTGCCCCTGGCCCTGGCCCTGGCCTGGCCTGGCCTGGCCCTGGCCTGGCTGGCCTGGCCTGGCCAAGGCCCGTGACCTGGCCTGGCCATGACATCACCTGACCAGGCCCAGCCTAGGCCCGGCCTGGCGTGGCCTGGCTCCTGATCACAGGCCTGGCCTGACCCCAGCTCTGGCCCTGGCAATCATGCTGACCCTGCCCCTGGCCTGGCCTGACAGGAAGCTGAGCCTCTTCTGACATAAACCCGGAATAAGATTGATGTGTGCTGTCTGGCCTGGCCTAGGCCAGGCCCTGGCCTGGCCTCGAATGACCTAGGCCTGGCCCGCCAGTGGCACAGGCCTGGAGTCCTGGCTTGGGCCTGGGCATGACGCCTGGCCTGGCCTGGCCCTGTCCAGGAGCCCTGCCCCTGACCCTGGGCCTGGACCCGGCCTGGCACTGGCCTGGCCCGCCGGCCTGGCTGCCATGGCCTCAAGTCCTGGGCCTGGTCTGGCTTGGGCCCACAGTGGCCCCCGTTTCTGGCTCTGTTAGCCTGACCTTGTTGCTGCGTTAGCCTTGCATGCCTGGCCCTGATCCTGGCCCATGACCCTGACCTAAAGTAGTCTAGGCCCTGGCCCTGGCCCCAGAGCCAGCCCTGGCTGACTGACCCACGGCCTAGCCTGACTGGCCCTGGCTGACCTGGCCTAGCCGTGGCCTGTCATGACACAGGCCTTGGCCTGACCCTGACCAGCCAGCCTGGCCTGGCTGCTGGCCTGGCCTGGGCCTAGGCTGCCTTGCCTGGCAGCTGGCCATGATGCTAAAGGAGCTGGCCTGTTAGCTGGCCTGGCCTAGGCCTGTTACATTTGGAGGCCTGGAGGCCTGGGCCCCTGGGCCTGGCTTGCCTGAGCCTGACAGAGGTTACTGGGCCACAGGCCCTTCAACTGATCCTGATCCTAGGCCCTGACATGCAGTAGCCTGGCCTGGGCCTAGGCACTGGCTGTTGATGGCCTGACACTTCAGCCTGTCCTGGCACTGGCCACCTGGCCTGGCTGGTGACTGCGCCGTAGGCCAAGTCCTGACCTAGGCCCTGGCCTGGCCTGGCCTACTGGTCCTTCCCTGCTCCTGGCCTGACCTGCCCTGTCCTGGTCCTGGCCAGCCCGCCCCTGACCGGCTGGCCCTGAGCCTGGCCTGGCCTGGCCAGCCTGACATAGCTCTGGCTCCTAGGCCTAGCTAGTCCTGACCTGGCCTAGCCAGGCCTAGCCTAGCTTAGCACCTGCCTGGCTCTAGTCCTAGCCACTATAGCTCCTGTCCTGGCCTGGCCTGTCCTGCACTGGCTGACCTCTGGCCAACTTGCTAGGCCTGGCCTACTCTGACCTCGTAACCCTGGCCTCACCCCTGTACCCTGATCTGCCGTCGTGTCCTGAAGCCTGTCCACAGGCCTGCCAGGCCCTGGCCTGGCCTGTCCCTACTAATCCTGACCTAGCCTAGGCAGGCTTTCCTGGCCGTGAGTAGTCCTAGCCTGGCCTTATTTGGCTAAGCCTAAGTCTTGGCCTCTAGGCTGGCCTGACCTGGCCAGGCCTGACCTTTTTTTTGCCCAAGGCCTGGCCTCTTCCTGACTTGGCCTGGCCTGGCCGTAGGCCCAGTCCTTTCCAAGGCCCTAGCCCTGACCCTAGCCTGAGCCTGGCCTGGCTGACTTCTGGCCTCAGCTGGCCAGGCCCAGGCCTAGTCCTGACCTCTCTGTCCTGGTGGCCTGACCACGGCCTGGCCTGGCCTAGCTAGCTTAAGCCTGGTCTGGCCTGACAGGCTCCTGGCTTAAGCCTGGCTGGCTGCTAAGTCCTGGCTCAAGGCTTAGTTCTTGCTTGCCCTAGCCCTGGCCCTGGCACTAACACTGACCCTGACCCTGCTTACTGACCTAAGTCTGTCCCTGCCCTGATCTGGCCTGGCCATTTGGTCCTGGCCTAGTCCCTGTCCCAGGCTAATTCCCTGTCCTGGCCCTAGGCCCATTTAAATCTCTGGCCTGACCATGACCTGGCCTAAAGCCTATCCTGGCCCCTGGTACCAGTCCTGGCCTTAGCCCAGGCCCTGGCACTCTTCCTAGCCTAACTGGCCTTGCCTGCCCTAGGCCTAACCACCCCTGCCCCTGCAAAACTAGCCTGGCCTGAGCCATCTGACCCCTAGCCTAACCTGCCAAGCCCCTAGCCCTAGCCCTTTCAACTAACCCTGCCTAGGCCTGGCCCAAGCCCCAAGCCCCTGCCCTAGCTCTAGCCTCGTACTAACGCCTTGCCTAAGCCTGGCCTAGCCTGCCTGGCCCTGGTCCTAGCCCCTTTAGCCTAGGCCTGGTCCCTGGCCCTAGCCCACTAACCTCACTGGCCTAAAAGCCCCAGTACGTCCTAGCCCTGCCCTAGCCTAGATCTGACTCTGGCCTTTTGGCCCTAGCCTCAATCCAACAAACAGCTAAACTAGCCTAATAAGTTTAGCCCCTTTAGACCTAGCCTAGCCTAGTCCTCTACAACCTAGCCTGGCTAACCCCTAGCCCTGGCCCTGGCCTAGCCTATTGGCCTGCCTGGCCTGGCCTAGCCTGACCTGGCACCTGGCCTGGCCCTGGCCTGTCCTGGCACTGGCACTGACCCCTGTCCTGGCCCTGGCCTGTCCTGCCCTAGCTCTGGCCAAGCTGTGGCCTGGCCTGGCCTAGTCTTTTCCCTCACAATCTGATCCTGGCCTAGTCCTAACCCTGGGCCTCATCCTAAGCTTCTGGGCCCAAACTGCCTGGTCTTCCTCTGGCACCTAGTCCTGGCCTCAGCTAGGCCTGGCCTGGCCTAGGCCTGGCCTGATTCCAGCCCTAATGGCCTAGCTCTAGCCCTTCGCCTAGCCTGGCCTAATCCTTGTCCTGACCAGGCAGCCCTGACCTGGCTTGCCCTGCCCTAGCTTGCCTCAGGCCTGGCTGGCCCTGCCCTACCTGGCCTGGCACTGACCTGGCCTGGCCTGGCCTGGCCCTGGCCTGGCCTGGCTTGGCCTGGCCTGACCCTGGCCCCTGGCTTAGGCCTGGCTGGCCCTAATAAAACACTGCTCGTGCCATGTCCTCACTTTGCCTGCCCCAGCCTGACCTTCCTGGCCCCAGTCCTACCCAGGCTCAAGCTGGCCCTGACCTGGCACTTGGCCTGTTCCCGGCCTGGCCTGGCTTGCCTGGCCAGGCCTTTGACAAGGCTGGCCCAGCCCTGGCCTGGCCTGCCTGCCCCTGACCTGCTAGGCGGCCTGGCCTGGCCTGGCCTGGTCTGGCCTGACTGGTGGCCCCAGCACTAGGCCTGGC
Organism: Nanger dama; assembly: GCA_917880005.1. Taxonomy (NCBI): domain Eukaryota; kingdom Metazoa; phylum Chordata; class Mammalia; order Artiodactyla; family Bovidae; genus Nanger; species Nanger dama. Next base: position 46,906 of record CAKJTW010000392.1, on the reverse strand, counting down.
CTGAAACCTGGCCTGACCTGACCTGGCCTGGCCCTGGCTTGGCCTGGCCTGCCCTGACTAGGCCTTAGTCCCCGGCCTTTAACCAGGCCTGCTTCCCCTGGCCTGCCTGGCCTGGCTGCCCTGGCTAGCTCTGGCCTGGCCCAGCCCAACCTGGCCTGCCTGCCTGCCTGGCCTAGCATGAGCCTGTCCTGACCTGGCCAAAAGCCTGGCCCTAGCCCTGGTCCTGCCCTGGCCTGGCCTGCCCGTGCCCTGGCCTCCTGGCCTGGCCTGGCCCTGGCCTGCCTGGCCTGGCCTGGCCCTGGCCTTTAAGGCTGGCCCTGGCCTCCCGGCCTGCCTGGCCTGGTGGCACTGGCCTGCACTAGCCTGGCCGTGGCCTGACCTGCCTGCCTGCCCTGGCTGGCCTGCCTGGCCTGTTCTGCCTGACCTAGCCTAGGCCTGGCCTGGTCTGGCCTAGGCCTGGCCTGGCCCTGGCCTCCTGGTCTGGCCTCTCCTGGCCTAGGCCTGGCCTGGCCTAGTCTCCCTGTCCCTGGCCCGGCTCTGCCCTGCCTGGCCAGGCCTGCATGTGCCTTGGCTTAGCCTGGCCCTGGCCTGGCCTAGGCTGGCTGACCTGGCCTGTCCTGGCCCTAGGCCCCTGGTCTGGCCTGGCCCTGGCCTACGCCTGGCCTAGCCTGGCCAGGCCCTAGCCTGGCCTAGGCTTGGCTATGGCTTGACCGGCCTGGTCTGGCCTCCTAGCCCTGGCCCTAGCCTGACCTAGCCTTCCTGGCCTCTTCCTAGCCTGGCCTGGCCCTGGCCTGCCTCCTGCCCTGGCTCTGGCCTGTCGCTTTCCCCTGGCTGGCCTCCTGGTGCTGGCACTAGGCCTGGCCTTTGGCCTAGAGCCTGGCCTGGCCCTGGCCTGGCCTGAGCCTGGCCAGGCCCTGGCCCTGGCCTGGCCCTGGCCTGCCTGGCCTGGCCCTGCCCTACTGACCCCTGACCCTGTCCAGGCCCAGTCCTGATCTAGGCCCTAGCCTGCCTGCCTGGCCTGCCTGGCCTGGCCTGTCCGCCGGCCCTGGCCTCTGCCCGCCTTGGCCTATGCCCTGCCCTAAGCCTGGCCTAGGCCTGGCCTGCCTGGCCTGGCCCTGCCCCTGGGCCTGGACTTCTGACCTGGCCTGCATGGCCCTGGCTGGCCTGGCCTGGCCCTGTCTCTGGCCTAGGCCTGGCACTGGCCTGGCCTACCTGGTCCTGGCCTGGCCTGGCCTGGCCTAGCCTGACCTGGCCCTAGCTTGGCCTGGCCTGGCCTATTTTTGGCCTGCTGGCTTGGCCTGGCCTGGCTGGCCTGGCCTGTCCTGGCTCTGGCTTGGCCCTAGCCTGGCCCTAGCTGGCCTGACCTGTCCTGGCTTGGCTTGCCTGTCCTGGCATGGCCTAGGGGCTGCCTCCTGGCCTCTGTCTGGCCTGGCCTGTGGCTGGTCCTGCCTGACTTGGCCTATCCTGCCTGGCACCTGTCTCTGGCCTGCCTGCCCTAGGCCTGACCTGGCCTGGCTTGGCTGGCCTGCCTGGCCTGGCCTGGCCTAGGCCAGGCCCTGGCCTGGCCTGTAGCCTGGCCCTGTCCTGCCTGCCCTGCTCCTGGCCCTGGCCCTGGCCTGGCCTGGCCATGGAGCCTGGCAGACCTGGCCCTGTCTGGCTCTAGTCTGGCTTTGGTGGCCTGGCCTAGCCTGGCCTGGCCCTGGCCTAGCTGGCCTGCCTGCCTAGCCTAGTCCTGGCCTGCTGTCTCTGGCCTGGCCTTGACCTGGCCTGCACTCTGGCCTAGCTCTTACCTGGCCTGGCCTGGCCGGCCTGGCCCCTGGCCTGGCCTGGCCTGGCCTAGTCCTGGCCTATTTCGGCCTGGCCTAGCCTGGCCTTGCCTAGCCTTGGGGCTGCCTGGCCTAACCTAGCCTAGCCTGACCCTGACCTCCTAGCCCTGGCCTGGCCTGGCCCAAATAGCCTGGCTCTCTGGCCATTTGCCCCTGGCCTAGCCTAACCTAACCTAACCTAACCCTAACCTAACCTAACCTAACCTTAACCCTAGCCTAACCTAACCTAGCCTAAACACTAGCCCTAACCCTAACCTAACCTAACCACTAACCTGACCTGCCCCTAACCTAACCTGACCTGACCTGACCTGAACCTGACCTGACCTGACCTAACCCTGACCCTGACCTCTGACCCCTAGCCTGAACCTGACCTGACCCTGACCTGACGCCTAGCCTAACCCTAACCCTAACCTAACCCTGACCTGACCCTCTTAACCTGACCTGACCTGACCCTGACCTCTGACCCTGACCTGACCTGACCCTGACCCCTGCCCTAACCCTAGCCTAGCCCTAGCCTAACCCAACCCTAACCTGACAATGACCCTGACCTAGCCTCTATCCTAGCCTAGCCCTTGCCTAACCTAACCTAACCCTGACCCTAGCCTAACCTAATCCTAGCCCTAACACTAGCCTAGCACTAACCCTAACCTATCGCTAATCCCAGCCAATGCCCCTACCCATGCCTCTGCCCTATCCTAACACTAACACCTAACCATAGGCCTAACACCTAGCCTAGCCCAAACGCTGTCCTAGGCTTAAGCCCTAACACTAGCCTAGCCTAACCGAGACCTTACATTTACGCTGGCCTAGCCTGGCCCACTATCCTAATCTTAGCCTAACTCGTCTAGCCTAGGCCTATAATCTACTGCTTCCCATCTACCTACCTTTGCCCTACCGCTAACACAGCCTAACCTTAACACTAATCTTGACCTTAGCCACCACCCCTATCCCTGCCCTGCTCCGGACACTAGCCTAACATTAAAGGTGACACTATCCTTAAGGCCTAGGCCCTAGCCTAGCCTAGCAGTGACACTAAACACTAGCCTAGTCCTAGCACTAACCCAGGCCTAGCCCTGTCCTAAATCTAGCACTAGCTACAGTCCTAGCCTTGCCTCTGGCCTAGCCTGGCCTAAGCCTAGGCCTAAGTCCTAACTCTAGCTCTAAGCCTAGCGTAACACAACACATGCCCTACGCATCACTAATCCCTAACCTAAATCTAGCCTAGCCTTAACTCTGAACCTAGCCCTAACTCCATCCCTAACCTTAAACCCAGCCTAACTCTAACCTAAACCATAAGCCCTAACCTAGCCTAACCGTAACCAACCCTAGCCTGACACTAACTTAGCCCATTCCCTACCCGTAAGCCCTACCCTAACCGATAACTCTAACCTAACCTAACCTAACCCTAACACTAACCATAAACCTAAACCATGCCCTAACTCAAAAGTCTAACCTATCCTAACCTAGTCTAAGCCTAAACATGGCCTAGCAATAGGCCTGGCCTAACCATATCTCTGGCCCTAACCATAACACTAACCTAAATCTAGCCTAAAAACAGGCCTAAACCAGCCATGGCACTAACTTTAACACTCACTCAACCCATCCCCATGCCACTGCCCTAAAGCTAATGCTAGCCTAACCCTAACCTAACACTAACCTAACCTTGCTCCTGCACTTGCACCTAGCCCTAACCCAGCCTAGCCTAAGCCTAGCCTAGCCCTGGCCCTAGCACTTGCCTAAACTTAACCTCTGCCTAAACATAATTCTGACTCTAGGCCCTAGGCCTAGCCTAACCCAAGCCCTAGCCTTAACCTAGCTCTAACACCAGCCTAGCCTTAACCACAGCCCCACCCCTAGGCCTAGATCCAGCCCCAACCGTAACGTTGACCCCAAATTCAATCCCAGCCTGACATCAGGCCCAGCCCTAACACCAAACACAATCCCAGCCCTAACCCCACCCCAGCACTGCCCCAGTCCAGCCTAACCTAGACCTAGCCCTGGCCTAATCCTAGCCTAACCACTAACCTAACCTGACCTAAACCTCTTCTAACAATAAACCTAAGGTGACGCTAGCCTAGCCTAACCTAGCCCCAATCCCAGCCCTAACTCCTAACCTAGCCTAAGCCTTAACCTAAACCTAGCCTAACACTAACCCCATCGCTAAGCCTAGACCAGACTCCAGCCCTGGCCCTGGCCTACCTAACCCCAGCCCTAACCTTAACCCCAAGCCCAAGGCTAACCCAACACCAGTCCTAACACCATCCCCAATCCCAGTCCCAAACCCCAACCCAAGCCCAGGCCCAGCCCCAAGCCTGGCCTAGCCTAGCCCTATCACTAGCCCTAGCCTAGCCTGGCCCTAGCCCTAGCCTAGTGTTAGCCTAACCCCCTAAACCTAGCCTAACCTAGCCTAACCTAGGCGTAACCTAAACCTAAGCCTGACCATGACCCAGACCCTAAACCTAGCCTAACCCAAAAAGCTAAACCTAACCGTAACATTTAGCTTAAGCCCTAACTCTAACTCTAACCTAATCCTAAGCCCATAACAAGAACACTAACCTTAACCTGACCCTAAGCCTAACCTAAAACTAACCTAGCCCTTACAGCTAACCTAAGCCTAAACAAAGGCCCTAACCTAATATTAACCTAACCATAAGGCCAGGCCCTAAGCTTAAGCCTAGCCATGGCCTAAGCCTAAGGCCCAGGCCCTAGCCTGACCTAGGCCTAACAGTGAGCCAAGCCCTGCCTAGCCTAGCAGCCAGGCCTAAGCCTAACCACAGCCCCAGCCTAAGCCTAGCCCCAACCCCAACCTTAACCCTACCCCCAGCCTAACCTGGCCTAACCTAAGCCCAGCCTAAGCCTAACTCCAAGCCAAGGCCTAGGCCCCAACCACAATCCCACCCTAACTCCAGCCCCAATCCCAACCTTAAGCACAGCCCCAACCTAAGACCAGCCACAACCTAAGCCTAAGCCTAACCCTAACCCTGCCCTTAACCTAACCTAAAGCCTCTTCTAAACCAAAGGAATAAGGTAACGCTAACCTAGCCTAACCTGTAACCACGACCCTAACCATAGCCTAGCCTAACACCTAGCCTAACCGTATCCCATACACCAACTCTAACCATTAAACTAATTCTAACCACTAGCCCTAACCTAGCACTAAGGCCTGGCCTAGCCCTGGCCCCTGGCCCAGCCTAGCCCTTACCGCTGGCCTAGCCTGGCCTAGCCCTAACCCTAGCCTAACACTAAAGCTAACATTAGCCTAAGCCTGACCCTAGCCTAGCGTTAACCTTAAACACTAACCCCAGGCCCTAAAGTTGGCCTAGCCTGGCTGTAGCACTAACCAAGGCCCTAGCCTAACCATAGCTCCCGCCTAAGCCTAGCAAAAAGCCCAAACCTAAACCTGGCCCCAGCCCTAGCCTAGCCTAACCTCAACCTTAAGCCTAACCCCAAAGCCCAGCCTAACCCCAAGCCCCAGTCCCAGCCTAGCCCACCCCCAATTCCAAGCCCTAACCCCAGCCCCAGCCTAACACCAACCTCAACCCCTAAGCCTAACCCTAACCCTACCTAACCCCAACCTAGCCTAACCCTAAACCTAACCCTAACCTAACCTAATGCTATTGCTAACCCTAAGGCTAAACCTAACCCCTAAGCCTGACCTGACCTGACCTGACCTAACCTAGCCTAACCTAACACTAAGCCTAACCGTAACGTTTACCTAAGCTGTAACCTAACCTACGCTAATACTAAGCCCTAACCTAACATTAACACTAACTCTGATCCTAAACACTAGCCTAACCATAACCCTAACCCTATCCTAGCCTAACCAAAACCCTAACCTAATCCTAATGCTAACCATGAGCCAGGCCCTAACCTGGCCTGGCCTAAACCAGGCCCTAGGCCTAGACCTAACCGCCATAAGCCAGGCCCTAAGCCTAAGCCTAGCCTAACACCAACACTAACCTAAACCCAGGCCCCAGCCCCCCTAACCAGCCTTAGCCTAGCCTAACCTAGTGCTAACCTAAAGTAATGCTAGCACTAACCTAAAGCCCTAACAGTGAAGCCATGACCCGGACCTAGCCTAACCGTGCCTAGCCTAAGCCTAATCCTGGCCTTGGCCTAATCCTAGTCCTAACCCTAACCTAACCCTAGCCTAACCAGCCCCTAACCCTAACCTAACCCTAACTCTAGCCTAACTGTAACCTAACCCCAATCACTAAACATAGCCTAGCCCTAACCCCAACCTAACCCCAGCACCAGCCCCAGCCCCAACCTAACCCCAGCCCCAGCCCCAGCCTAACCCCAACCCCAAGCTAACCTAACACTAGCCTATCCCTAACCCTAACCTAAACCTAACCCCTAACTGTAACCTAACATTAACCTAACCCTAAATCTAACCCCAACCTAACCCTAACCCCAATCCTAACCTTAATCCTAACCCCAACCCTAACCCTAACCTAACCCTAACCAAGAATGCTAACCTAAGCCTAAGCCCTGACCGGGACCTGAACCTAACCTAACCTTAGCCGTAACACTAACCTAAACATGACCCTAACCTAAACCTAACATTAACACTAAGCCTAACCTAATTTCCTAAACCTAACCTTAACCTAACCTAACCTAACTCCCACCTAACCTAATCCTAACCCCAGCCTAACCCACACCCCAACCTAACCTAACCCTAACCCCAACCTAACTCTAGCCTAACCTAATGCTACCCTAATGCTAACCTAGCCTAACCCTGACTGTGACCTGAATCTAAGCCTAGCCTAACCTAACACTAACCTAACCATAACCTACTAACCAGTAACCTAACACCACCTAACCTAGCCTAATCCTAAACCATAGCTCTAACCCTAGCCTAGACCTAGCCCTAATCCTAATCGTAACCCCTAACCCTAACTCCTAAACCTAACGCTAACCAAAATCCTAACCTAACGCTAATCCTAGCCTAAGCCAAGCCTAATTCTAATCCTAACCTAACCTAAACCTAACCTAAACCAAGCCTTAACCTAACCTAAACTAAGCCCTAACCTAACCTAACCTTAACCTAACACCAAGCCTAACCTAACTCCAGCCTCAGCCTATCCATAACACCAGCCTCAGCCTAGCCGTAACCCCAACCTAGCCTAATCCTGGCCTAACCCCAAGCCTAGCCTAACCCAAACCCCCATCCCTAACACCAGCCATAATCCCAGCCTAACCTCAGCCCCAAGCCCATCCCTAACCCTACCCCAGTCCCAAGCCTAACCCTATCCACAGTCCCAGGCCCAAACCCCAGTCCCAACCCTCAGCCCAGCCCCTGCCCCACCCTGGACCTAGCTGTAACCCTTGCCCCTAACCCTAACCTAGCCTAGCCAAGACTCCTAACCCTAATTTTAACCTAGCCTAGCCCTAACCTAAAGCTATTCTAACCCTAAGCCCAAGGTATCGCTAGCTCTAACCTAACCTAACCTAAACCCAGGCCCTCACCCTAACTCTAACCTGGGCCTAGCCCCCCCTAGCCCTAACCCCTAACCTGACCTAGGCCTAGCCTAAGCCTAGCCCAGCACTAACCATAACCATAACCATAGTCCTAACCCACACATGGCTTTAGCCTGCCTGCCCCTACACCTAGCCTAGGCCCTAACCCAGCCTGCCCTGCCCTAACCTAAACTTAACCTAACCCAACCCTACCCCTACTCTTAACTCTAACCATAAAACTCACCCAATCCTAACCTAACCCTAGCTCTAGTCAGCCCTAGCCTAGCCCTAGCCTAGACCTAACCTAACACTAACCTAAACATAACTCTGCCCTAAACTTAAGTCCTCTAACCTAGCCTAACCTAACCTTATCCCAGCCTGACCTAACCTAACCCCAACCCTAACAATACCTAAGCCTAACCTAATCCTAGCCTAACCTTAACCTAAGCCTAACCATAATCCTAGCCTAGCCTAGCCGGTAGCCCTAACCTAACCCTATCCTAACACTAACCTAACCTAAACCTAACCCTAGCCTAACACTTACCTAACCTATCCTAAACCCAACCAATGCCCCTACTCATGCCTCAGCCCCTATCCTAACCTAACACTAACCATAAACCTAACACCTAACTGTTACTCAAATGCTAACCTAAACTTAAGCCTAACACTAACCTAAGCCCTAACCTAAAGCCTTACCATAGCCCTAACCTAACCTAACCGTAACCTAACTGTAATCTTGGCCCTAACTCGTCTAACCTAACCTAAACCTACTACTGCCCATCAACCTGCCCTTACCCCAGCCCTAACACAGCCCTAACCTTAACACTAATCCTAGCCTTAACCACCACCTCTATCCCTACCCTACTCCTATCACTAACCTAACATTAAAGCTAACCCTATCCTAAACCCTAAGCCTTAGCCTAACTCTAGCCTAGCACTAAACACTAACTCTAAACCTAACACTAACCCAGACCTAACCCTATCCCTAAACCTAACATAAACTCAGCTCTAACCTTACCTCTAACCCTACCCTGGCCTAAAGCCTAAAATCCTAACACTAGCCTAACCTAAACCTAAACACTAACCTAAACCTAATCCAGCCATACCCTAACCTAACTCTATCCTAACCTAAACTTAACCTAGCCTTGCTCAGGCCCAGCCCTAGCCTAACCGTATCCCTGGCCCAGGCCCTAACCTAACCATAACCTATCCCAGCCTAAAGCTAACCTAACTTTAACCCTGGTCCTAAGCCTAAGCCCTGAACTCTAACACTAACCTAGACGTAGGCTATATCTCTAACACTAATCCAGCCTAGCCCTATCCCGAGGCCTAAGCCTAACCCTACCTAACCTAAACATTAAAGCTTAACCTAAAACAACACCAGCACTAGCCTAGCCTAGCCTAACGACAACCCCTAAACCTGCCTAGCCTTAACCTAACCCTAATCCTAACACTAGCCTAACAATAACCACTAAGCCTAACCTGACCCTAACCTATACCTAAGCCTAACCCTAACCTAGCCTAAACCTTTACCCTAACCCAAGCCTAACTCTATCCCTAGCCTAACCTAACATTAAATCCGAAACCTAACAGTAACCCTGAACCTAACACTACACCTACCCGTAGCCCTAGCTCTGGCAATATTTCTGAACCTAATCCTAGCCTAACCTAACCTAACACAATGGTAACCTAAACATGACCCCAACCCATACCTCTACCCCTATCCTAATCCCTAACCTAAATCTAACCTGACCTTAACTCTGAACCTAGCCCTAAATCCATCCCTAACCTAAACCCAACCCTAACTCTAACTGTAAACCATAAGCCTAGCCTAGCCTAGCCTAACCGTAGCCAAACCTAACCTAACACTAAATTCAGCCCATTTCCCTAATCGTACCCCTACCTCTATCCGATAACTCTAACCTAACACTAAACCTAACCCTAACACTAACCATAATCCTAAACCATGCCCTAACCCAAAGTCTAGCCCTAGCCCTAACCTATTCTAAGCCCTAGCCCTAACCTATCCCTAGCACTAACCTAGCCTAGCCTAACACTAACAAAAACCTAACCCAACCATGGCACTAACCTTAGCCTGACCCTATCACATCCCATGCCACTACAACTAGCCTAATGCTAACCTAACCCTAACCGTAACACTAACCCGGCCTAACCCTACACTTACACCTAACCATAGCCCCCCTAGCCTAAACTTAGCCCCAAGACTAGGCCTAACACCAGCCCCAGCCCCGGACCCTAACCCCACCTAACCCCTACCCCAGACCCCAGCCTAGCCTAGCCTAACCTAAAACAAGCCCTAGCGGCAGCCTGGCCTAGCCTAGGCCAAGCCCTAGCTCTAGCCTAACACTAGCCTAACCTAATCCTAATCCCAATCCTAACCCCAACCCAACCCCAGGCCCTAACCTAGCCTAACAACCCTAGCCTAACCCTAACCTCAAGTCTAAACAGAACCACAATCCCAGCCCAAAGCCAGCCCAATCCCAACGCTAGCCCAACCTCAAGCCTAACCCCAACCCCAACCCTAGCCCCAACCCTAGCCCTAACCTAACCTAAACACTAAAATCTAACACTAGCCCTAACCGTAGCCCTAACCGTACAATAATCCTAAATCCTAGCCCTAACCTAACCCTAACGCCAGCCTAACCCTAACCCCCCAAACCTCACCTAACCTAACCTAACACTAACCTAACCACTAACCTAACTCTAACCCTAACCCTAACCGTATCACTAACCGCTATGCTAATCTTAACCCTAACCTAATGCTAACACTAATGCTAAATCTAACCTAAACCCTGATCTTGACTCTGACCTGACCTGACCTTGACCGTGACCCTAACCTAACCTAGCCTAACACTAACTGTAACCCTAACCCTAACACTAACCTAACCATAACCCTCAAGCTAGCCTAACCTAAGCCTAACACCTAATCCTAGCCTAGCCTAACCCTAACCCTTACCTAGCTAAGGCCCTAACACTAACGCTAACCTAGCCTAACTCGTCTAAGCCTAACCTAAACCTACCTCTGCCTCTGCCCTAACCCAGCCCGGACCTTATCCTAGCCTAAGCACACCCTAGACCTACCTGCACAACTACCCTACCCGTAACCGTAACCCTGTCCTAAGCCTAAACCATAGCCCTAGCCTAGCCTAACACTAAACACTAGCCCTTACCTTAGCCTAGCCTAGCCTAACACTAGCCTAGCCTAACACTATCCACAGCCCCTAAACCTGCCTAGCCCTACTCCTAGCCTATTCTAACCATAACCTAAACCTAACCCTGTATAACAATAAACCTAATAGTAATGCTAACCTTAACCTAAACTTAACCCCAACGCGAACCCTGCCTAAACCTGCCTAAAACTAGCCCTAGGCCTAACTCTAACCCTAAACCTAACTTTAAACCTAACACATATCCTAAGCCTAAACTATTTCCCTAACTAACCTAACCTAACCCCTAACCCAAATCCTAACCTAACCTTAACCTAATACTAACCCTAACCTAACCTAAGCCTAACCTATCCATAACCTTAACTCTAACCTAACCATAACACTAATCACTAACTGTAACCCTAGCCCTAGCCTAGCCCTATCACTAGCCCTAGCACAAGGCCTAATTCTAAACCTATTCCTAGCCGGAACCATAACCTAACACTAACCTAAGCCTAAACCTAACCTAAACCAAACCATGGCCTAGCCCTAACCGTAATCAAATCCTAACCTAACCTAACCCTTACCTAACCCAAACATTAGCTCTAGCTCTGATTCTAAGCCTAACCTAGCCCTAACTCCTAACCTAGCCTAACCTAACTCTAACAGCAACCCTAACCCTTACTCCAGCCACAATCCCAACCTAACCACAACCCTAATCCCAACCATAACCCCACTCCAACCCAAACCCCAACCTCAACCCCTAAACCTAAACCCTAACCCTATGCTAACCCCTAACATTAAACCTAACTCTAACCCTAACCTAACCTAACCTAATACTAAACCTAACCTAAACTAAACCTAACCTAACCTAATGCTAACCTAACGCTGAAGCTAGCACTAACGCTAACCTAACCCTAAACCATGACCCTGACCCTGACCTAACCCTATCCCTAAACCTATCACTAACCGTAAACATAATGTTAACCTAAACCTAACACTAACACTAACACTACCTAACCTAAGCCTAGCCTAACCGCTAAACCTTCCTAGCCCTAGCCAAAACCAACTAACTCTAATCCTAACCTAAACAAAACCCTAACCTAGCCTAACTTAACCTAACCCTAACCCTAACCCCAACCTAACCTAACCTAATACCAACCTAATGCTCCCCCAACCCTAACCCCAACCCTAACCAGAACCACAATCCCAACCATAAACCCAACAGCAATCCCAGCCCCTAACCCCAACTCCAGCCTAACCCCAGCCGGAAGCTAGCCTCCTAGCCTAATCCCTAACCTAACCTAACCTAAACCCTATCCCTAAGCTAAGCCTAACCTAACCTAACGCTAACCTAATGCTAACCTAACTCTAATGCTAAACCTAACCTAAACCCTACCTGACCCTGACCCTGACCCTAACTCTAACCTAACCTAACCTAGCACTAACCTATCACTAACCTAAGGCTAACCTAACCCTAACACTAACCTAACCCTAAACCTAAAGCTAACACTATCCTCTAACCATAACCTAAGCCTACAATAACCTAAATCCTAGCCTAATCCTAACCCAGCCTAATCCTAAACTAGCCATAACAGTAACCTAACCACTAGCCTAACCATAACCTAACCTAAACTAACACTAACCTAACGCTAACCTAACCCTAACCTACCCTAACCTACCTAAACCTAACCCTACCTGACCCTGAGCCTAGCCCACACTGTCCTAACCTGACCTATCCTAACCTAACCTAACACTAGCCTAACTATAACCTAACCTGACCCTAACTAACCCCTAACCTAACCCTAACCCTAACCCCTAACCTAACACTAACCTAACCCTAACCTAACCTTGCTAACCTAACGCTAAACCTACCCCTAACCCTAACCCTACTCTGACCTGACCCTGACCTACCTAACTAACCTAACCTAACCTAACCTAACACTAAGCCTAACCTAACCCTAACCCTAAGCCTAACCTAACCCTAGCCTAAACCTAACCTACCTAATATCCTAACCTTACCCTAACCCTAACCCTAACCTAAACCTAACCCTAACCTCAACCTAACCTAACCCTAACCTAACCTAAGCTAACCTAACCTAAACCCTAATTCTAACCTAGCCTAGCCTAGCCTAACCCTAACCTAGCCCTAACCCTAACCTAACCCTAACCCTAACCTAACCAACACTAACCCTATCCTAGCCTAACCCTAACCCCACCCTAACCCTAGCCTAACCCTAACCCTAACCTAACCCTAACCCTAGCCTAACTCTAACCCCAACCCTATCCTAACCTATTCCTAACCTAACCTAACCCTAACCTAGCCTAGCCTAACCTAGCACTGACTCTAACCCTAGCCTAACACCTAAACCCTAACCTAAAACCTAACCTAACTCTAACCTAACCTAACACTAACCCTAACCTAACCTAACCTAACACTAACCTAACCCTAACCTAGCCTAACCCTAACCTAACCCCTAACCCTAACCCTAACCTTAACTAAACCCTAACCCTAACCTATTCCTAAAATAACCTAACCTTAACCTAAGCCTAACCTAACTCCTAAACCTGTCCCTAACCTAACCTATTCCTAACCTAACCTATCCTAACCCTAACCCTAACCACTATCTCAAACCTAACCCTAGCCCTAATCCCTACCAACCTAATCCCAACCTAACCTAACCCCAATCTCACTAACCCTAACCCTAACCTAACCCTAACCCTATCTCTAACCCTAACCTAACCTAACCCTAACCTAACCTAACCTAACCTAACCCTAACCTAGCCCTAACCTAACCTAACCCTAACCCCTAACCCTAACCTAACCTAACCCTAACGTAAGCTAACCCTAACCCTAACCTAACCTAACCTAACCTCCTAACCCTAACCCTAACTAACCTAACCTATCCTAACCCTAACCTAACACTAACCTAACCTAAACCTAACCTAACCTAACCCTAACCCTAACCTAAACCTAACCCTAACCCTAACCCTAACCCTAACTCTAACCCTAACCCTAACCTAACCCCAACCCTAACCCTAAAGCTAATCCTAACCCTAACCCCCTAACCTAAACCTCTAACCCTACCCCTGACCCTAACCCTAACCTAACCTAACCCTAACCCCAACCTAACCTAACCCTAACCCTAACCTAAGCCCTAAACCTAACCTAATCCTAACACTAACCTAACCTAACCTAACCTAACCTAACCCTAACCTAACCTAACCTAACCCTAACTAACCCAACCTAACCTAACCTAACCTATTCCTAACCCTAACCCTAACCTAACCTAACCTCTAACCTCCTAACCCTAACCCTAACCTAAAGCCTAATCCTAACCTACCTAACCTAACCGTAACCCTAACCTAACCTAACCTAACCCTAACCTTAACCCTAACCTACCTAAACCTAGCCTAACCCTAATCCTAACTACCCTAACCTAACCTTAACCCAACCTATCCTAACCTAACCCTAACCCCTAACCCAAGCCCCCTAACCTAACCCCTAACCTAACCTAACCCTAACCCTAACCTAACCTAACTAAACCTTACCTAATCCTAACCTAACCCTAACCTAACCTAACCTAACCTAACGCTATCCCTAACCTAACCTAACCTAATGCTAACCTAACCTAACCCTAACCTCTAACCTAAGCCTAACCTAACCCTAACCTAACCTAACCTAAACCTAACCTAACGCTAACCTTAACCTAACCCTAACCCTAGCCCTAACCTAATCCTAAACCTAACTAACCTAACCTAACCCTATCCTAACCTAGCCCTAACCTAGCACTAACCTAAACCCTAGCCTAGCCTAGCCGTAACCTATCCTAACCCTAACCTAGCCTAACCTAAACCTAACCCTAACCACCTAACCTAGCCTAGCCCTAACCTAACCTAGCCTAACCCTAACCCTAACCTAACCCTAACCCTAACCTAACCTAGCCTAACCTAGCCCTAACCTAACCCTAACCCACCTACCTCCTAACTCTTACCTAAGCCTTAACCTGACCTAACACTAACCCTAACCTGCCCTAGCCCTACAATCCCTAAGCCTGACCTAAACCTAGCTCTAACCCTAACCCTAACCTAAGGCCTAGCCCCTACCCTAGCCTAAGCCTAGCCTAACCTAAGCCCTAACACTAACCCTAGCCCTAACCTAGCCTAGCCTAACCCTAAGCTAACCTAACCCTAACCTAACCTAACCTAACCTAACCTAACCTAACCCCTAATCCTAGCCTAACTAGTCCTAACCTGACCCTAACATTAACCTAACCTAACCTAACCCTATCCTAACCTAACCCTAACCCCTAACCTAACCTAACCTAAACCTAACCTAACCTACCTATCCCTAACCTAACCCTAACTAACCCTAACCTTAACCTAGCCTAGCCTAACCTAAGCTAACCTAACCCTAACATAAACCTAACCTAACCCTACACCCTAACCCTACCCTAACCCTAGCCCTAACCCTAACCTAATACCTGACCTAACTCTAAACCTAACCCTAGCCCATACCACTAACCTACCTAAACCCTATCCTAAACCTAACCTAATCTTAACTCTAACCTAACCTAGCTCCTATCTCTAACCTAACCCCAATCTTAACCTAACCTAAACCTAACCCTAACCCTAAGCCTAACCCTTACTTAACCTAACCCTAACCTAACACTAACCCTAAACCTAAACCCCTACCATACCCCTACCCTAACCTTAAACCTAACCTAACCCTAACCTAAGCTAACCTAACCTAAAATACCCTAAACCCTAACCTTAACCCCTACCCCTAACCTAACCCTAACCTAACCCTTACCTAACCTTAACCTAACCTAAACCTAGCCTATCCTAGCCTAACCCTAACCTAACAATCCTAAGACTAACACTAACCTAACCTAAACATAATAAGCTAACCTAAAACTAACCCTAACCTAATTTAGCCTTAACTCTAAATCTAGCCTAGCCCTAACCACTACCCCTATCCTGCTTCCTAACCTTAACCTAACTCTAATCCTAAGCCTAAAACTAACCCTAGCCCTAACCTAACCCTAGCCTAACCTAAACCAAATCCTAACTCTAACCTACCCTAACCTAACCCTAACCTAACTAACCTAACCCTAACCCTAACCCTAACCCCTAAGCCTAACCTAAACCCCAACCGTAATCCTAACCCTAACCCTACCTAACCTAGCCCAAACCTTAACCCATACCTACCCCTAGCCCTAGCTCTAACCCTAACCCTAACCTAACCCTAACCCTAACCTAACCCTAACCCTACACCCTAACCCTAACCTAACATTAACCTAACCTAAACCTAAACCTAGCCCTAACCCTTACTCTAACCTAACCTTAACCTAACACTAACCCTACCAACCTTACCCTACCCTAGCCTAACTAACTCCAACTCTAACCCTAACCCTAATCCTAGCCAACCCCTAACCTAACCCTAACCCCTAACCTAACCCTAGCCCTAACCCTAACCCTAGCCCTAACCTACCCCTAACCTAACCTAATCCT
The DNA here is from genome assembly GCA_917880005.1 of Nanger dama. Taxonomy (NCBI): domain Eukaryota; kingdom Metazoa; phylum Chordata; class Mammalia; order Artiodactyla; family Bovidae; genus Nanger; species Nanger dama. Next base: position 30,939 of record CAKJTW010000392.1, on the reverse strand, counting down.
AGCCTAACCTAACCCTAACCTAAGCCTAACCTAACCCTAATCCCTAAACCCTAACCTAACCCTAACCTAACTAACCTAACCTAACACTAATACTAACCCTGACCTGACCCCTAACTCTAGCCCTATCCTAAGCCTACCTATCCTAGCCCTAACCTAGCCCTAACACCAGCCTAACCCTAAACCCTAACCTTAACCTAAGCCTAACACTAACCCTAAATCCTAATCCTAACCTAACCTAGCCCTAACCCTAACCTAACCTAACCTAACCTAACCTAGCCTAAGCCTTAACCTAACCCCTAACCTCAGCCTAACCTTAACCTAGGCCTAAGCTAACTCCTAATCCTAGCCCTAATCCTAGCCCAAACCTAACCCTAACACTAGCCTAACCTGACCCTGGCCTGGCCTGCCTATACCTAAGCCTATCACTAACCCTAACCCTAACACTAACCTACTAACCCTAACCCTAGCCTAGCCTAACCTAAACCGTAATCCTGACCCTACACCCTAGCCTAACCTAGCCCTGTCCTTATCCTAGCCTAACCCAAACCACTAACCTAGGCCTAGCCTAAGCCTAGCCCTAGCCCGAAACCTAGCCTAGCCTAGCCTAACCTAACCCTAATCCTAACCTAACCTAACCCAAGCCTAACCTAGCCTAACCTAACCTAATCCTAACACCAACACTAACCTAACCTAACCCCAACCTAAGCCTAACCCCAGCCCCAGCTCTAGCCGTTAATCCCAGCCCTAACCTAACCTAACCTAGCCTCAGCCTAACACTAACCCTTACCTAAACCAAGCCCTAATCCTAACCTTACCCTAAACCAAGCTCTAACCCTAACCTAACCCTAACCTTAACCCTAACACCAGCACTAACCCCACCCCAACCCCAACCCCAACCTAACCATAACCCTAACCTAACCCTAAACACTGACTCTGACCCTGACCATAGCCTAACCTAGCCATAACCTAACACTAACTCTAACGCTAAGGCTAACCTAAACCCTACCCCAAGGCCTAAACCTAGCCTAACCCTAACCTAAACACTGACCCTGACCCTGCCCATAACTCCAGCCTAAGCCTAACCCTTAACCTAACCTAACCTAGCCCAAACCCTAACCTAACCTAACCTAACCGTAACACTAAAACCTAACACTAACCTAACCATAACCCTACCCGTACAATAAACCTAAATACTAACCTAAACCAAATCCTAACCCCAACCCTAACCTAGCCCCAGCCTAACCTAACCCAACACTAGCCTAGCCTAGCCTAACACTAACCTAACCACTAAACCTAACTCTATCACTAACATTAACCCTAAGCTGACCCTAAACCTAACCTAACTCTAACACTAACCTAACTCTAAACCTAACCTAAACCTTGACCCTGACTCTGACCCTGTCCCTGACCCTGACCGTGATCCTAACCTAACCCTAACCCTAAACCTAACACTAACCTAATCATAACCTAAACCTAACCCTAACCTAACCAACCTAATCCTAAACCTAACCCTTACCCTAACCTAACCTAACACTTACCTAACCAAAACCCCTAACCCTAACCTATCCAGTAACCTACCTAACTCATCTAAGCCTAACCCTAAACCTACCTCTACCCCTACCCTAACCCAACCATAACCTTATCCTAACCTAACCACAACCCCTAAACCTACTTGCATCACTACCCCTACTCATAACCATAGCCCTATCCTAAACCCTAAACCATAACCCTAACCTAACACAAAACACTAACCCTTGCCTTAACCCTATCACAATCCTAAAACTACACCTACCTAACACTAACCACAACCTCTAAGCCTACCCCTAACCCTAGCCCTAACACTATTCTAACCATAACCCTAAGCCTAACCCTGTATAACAATAAACCTAATAGTAATGCTAACATTATCCTAAACCTAACCCCAACGCCAGCCCTACCTTAAACCTGCCTAAAACCTAGCCCTGGGCCTAACTCTAACCTAACCTAACCTTAACCCTAACACATGTCCTAAGCCTAAACACTTTCCCTAACCTAACCTAAGCCTAACCCTAATCCCAAACCTAATCTCTAGCCTAATCTTAACCTAACACTAAACCTAACCTTAACCCTAACCTAAAGCAAATCGTAACCTAAGCCTAACCTAAGCCAAGCCCTAACCTAACACTAATCCTAAGCCTAACACCAACCATAAGCCTAACCCTAACCCCAACCTAATCCTATCCCCAACCCCAATCCTAACCGTAACCCCAATCTTAAGCCTAACCTTAATCCTAACCTCAGCCTAACCTAACCCCAGCCCTACCCAGAACCACTATCCCAGCCATAAACCCAAAGCAATCCCAACCCTAACCCCAACCCCACCCCAACCTAACCCCAAACCCAGCCCTATCCTAAACCCTCACCCTAATCCTAGCCTAACCCCAGCCCTAACCACTAACTCTAACCTAACACTAACCTAACACCTAACCCTAAGCCTAAACCTAATCCTAACGCTAATCCTAGCGCTAACGCTAACCCCTAATGCTAACCCTAACCCTAAACCCTGACCTGACCTGACCCTAACCTAACCCTAACCCTAACCTAATCCTAACCTAAGGCTAACCTAACCCTAGTCCTAATCCTAGCCCTAGCCTAGCCCCTAGCCCTAACCCTAGCCTAACCTAACCTAGCCCTAGCCTAGCCTAACCCTGACCTAAGCCCTAAGCCTAATACTATCCCTAACCATAGCCCTAACCCTACAATAGCCCAAAATCCTAGCTCTAGCCTAACCTAATGCCAACCTAACCCTAAACCCAGCAGTAACCCTAACCCCAAACCTAACCTAAACTAGCCGTAACCCTAAACTAGCCTAGCCCTCACCCTTAAACTAACCCTAACCTAACCCTAGCCTAAACCTAACCCTAACGCTAGCGCTAACCCTAAGCCTAACCTAAGCCCTGACCCTGTCTCTGACCTGACCTGACCCTAACCTAAAACTAACACTAACCATAGCCTAACACTAACCTAACCTAACCTAGCCCTAACCTAGCCTAACCTAACCTAACATTTTGCCTTAACCTAATCCTAGCCTAGCCAAAGCCCCTAAACCTAACCCTAACCTAACACTAGCCTAATCACCTTCTAACCCCTAAACCTAAGGTAATGCTAGCCCAAACCCTAAACATAACCTAACCATAAGCCAAGCCCTAGCCTAGCCTAGCCCTAACAAAGCGCTAGCCTAAGCCTAGCCCCAACCCATACCCCTACCCTATCCTAATCCCTATCCTAAGTCTAACCCTAACCTGTAACTGTGGACCCTAAATCTAACTCCATCCCTAACCCTAAACCCTACCTAACTCTAACCTAAGCCCTAAGCCCAACAGTAACCCTAACCGTGACCAACTCTAGCCTAACACTAACTTCCAGCCCATTCCCCTACCCGTACCATTGCCCTAACCGATACTCTAACCTAGCCTAACCCTAGCCCCTAACACTAACCATAACTCTAAACCCTAACCTAACCTAAAACACACCCTAAGGTAACACTAACCTTAAACCTAACACTAACCTAAACCTAACCTTAACCATAATATTAATCCTAACACTAAACCTAGCCCTAGCCCATGCCCTATCCACTCGGTCTAACCCAAACCTAACAATAATCCTAACCTAAAACCTAGCACTAACCTAACCATAACCCTAGCCCTACAATAACCCTAAATCCTGCCTCTAAACCTAACCTAACACTAACCCCAAATCTAACCCCAAACCCAGCCCTAACCTAACCCCAACCCCAGCCTAACCCCTAACCCCAACCTAACCTAACCTTAACCTAAGCCTAACCCCAACACCAGCCCTAAACCCAGCCCCAGCCCTAACCCCACCCCACACTAGCCTAACATAGCCTAACACTAACCTAACCCCTAACCTAAACCTAGCCTAACTCTAAAGCCTAACCCTAGCCTAGCCGTAAACCTAGCGCTAACGCTAACCTAACACTAAACCTAACCTAAACCCTGACCTGACTCTGACCTGACCTTGACCCTAACCTAACACTAACTCTAACGCTAACCTAACGCTAAACCTAACCTAATCCCTGACTCTGACTCTGACCTGACCTGACCTGACCTGACCTAACCTAATCCTAACGCTAACACTAAGCCCTAACCTAAACCTAACCATAGCCCTAACCGTTACCTAAGCCCTAGCCTAACCTAACCTAAACCTAACCTTAACCCTCAGCCTAGACCCAGACCCCAGCCCTAAAACCAACCCCAGCCTAGCTCCACCCCAACCTAACCCTAGCATAACCTAACACTAACCTAACCCCTAACTCTAAGCCTAACCCTAACCTAACCCTAACGCTAACCTAACCCAGAACTTAACCCGAATGCTAACTCTAACGCTAAGCTTAACCTAAACCCTGGCCCTGACTCTGACCTGACTCTGACCTTAACCCTAAATCTTAACACTAACTCTAAGACTAACCCTAACCTAAGCCTAACCTAACCTAGCCTAACCTAAACCTAACCACTAGCCTAAAGCTAAACCAAACCCTAACCTAAACCTAGCCCCAACCTAACCTACCTAGCCTAACCCAACCCAACCACTAACCCAGCCCTAACCCTAACCCTAGCCCCAACCCTAGCCCTAACCCTAGCCTAACCTAACCTAACCTAACACTAACCCCTAACGCTAACCCTAACCTGGCCGCTAACCCTAACCTAAGCCTAATCCTAATCTCTAGCCCTAGCCTAACCCTAACCTAAGGCCCTAGCCTAGCCTAACCCTAGCCCTAGCCTAAGCCTAGCCTAACTCCTAGCCTGGCCCAACCCAAACCCTGGCCTAGCCTGGCCTTGGCCTCGCCTAGTCCCTAGCTCTAGCTACTAGCCTAGCCTCCTAGCCCACCCTAGGCCTAGCACTAGCTCTAGCTCTAACCCACAAATGCCTTTGGCCCTGCCCTGCCCTGTCCTAGCCTAGCCCTAAGCCTGCACCTAGCTCTGACCGCTAGCCTAGCTCAGGCCCTGGCCCGGACACTAAGCCTGGCCTAGCCCAGGCACTAAGCCCTGTCCTAAGCCTAGCCTTAGCCCAGCCTGACCCTAGCCCTGGCCCCAACCCCTAGCACTGGCCTAGGCCCTAAGCTAGCCGGACACTGGCCTTGGCCTAAGCCCTGGCCTGGCCTAGGCCTGGCACTAGCCCTAGCCTGGCCGTGACCTAAGCACTGGCCTGGCCTAAACCAAGCCCTAGCCTAGCCTAGCCCTTATCCTGGCCTAACACCAAAGCTAGCCTAATCCTAGCCCCACCCTAGCCTAGCCCCAGCCCCAGCCCAGGCCCAACCTGGCCTCTAGCCTACCTGGCCTAGCCCCAGCCTAGCCTAAACCGACACCATCACTAATCCCAGCCACAGTCCCAGCCTAGCCCCAGCCCCAGGCCCAGGCCTAGCCTAATCCTAGCCTAACAATAGCCCTAGCCTAGCCCTAGCCTAGCCTAGCCCACACATCCCTTTAACCCTGCCCTTGCCCCTATTCATAGCCTATCACTGACTCCTAGGCCTACACCTAGCCTAACCCCAGGCCCCTTGCTCAGGCCCTGGCCCTAACACTAAAACTAGCCTAGCCATAACACTAGGCCTAGCCTAACCGTGACTTCTAGCCTAACTGCTAACACTAACTCAGACCTTAACTCGCCTAGCCTGGCCTAAGCCTAGCCTAACCCCTAACCCTATTCTAACTCTAACCCCTAACCATATCCTAACCCAAACCCTAATCCTAGCCTAACCCAAACTAACCCTAACTGTAACCCTATCCTAACCCACATGCCTTTAACCGTGCCCCTACCCTATCCTAACCTATCTGTAACCTAGCCCTAGCCCAAGCCTTAGCCTTGGCCTAACCATATCTCTAGCCCTAGCCCTAACCTAAACATAACTCTAACCCAATCCTAAACCTAGCCCTAACTTTAAGCCTAATACTAAGCCTAGGCCCTGAACTCTAACACTAGCCTAAGCGTGGCTATAGCTCTAGCCTTAGCCCAGGGCCTAGCCCTGTCCGGAGCCTAAGCCTTAACTCTAGCCTAGCCTAAACATTAGGCCTAGCCGTAAAACAACACCAGCACTAGCCTAGCCATAGCCACAGCCCCTAAACCAGCCCCTAGCCTTAGCCTAACCCTAATACTAACACTAGCCTAGCACTAACCACTAAGCCTAGCCTGACCTAACCATAAGCCCTACACCTAGCCTAGCCTAACCTGAGCCTAGCCCTAACCCAGCCTAACTCTATCCTAGCCTAGCCTAACATTAAGCCTAGGCCTAACACTAACCTAAAGCCTAGCCCTACACCTAGCCATAGCCCTAGCTCTGGCACTATTTCTGAACCTAATCCTGGCCCTAGCCCTAACCTAACACAACGCTAACCCTAAACCTAACCCCAACCCATGCCCCTACCCCTATCCTAATCCCTAATCCTAAATCTAACCTAACCTTAACTCTGAACCTAACCTAACTCCATCCCCAACCCTAAACCCAAACCTAACTCTAACCTAAACCATAAACCCTAACCCTATCCTTAACCGTAACCAAACTCTAACCTAACACTAATTTCAACCCATTCCCCTACCCGTGCCCCTACCCTAACCGATAACTCTAACCTAACCCCTAATACTAACCATAACCTAAACCAAACCCTAACCCAAAATTCTAACCTAACCTAACCCTAGTCTAAGCCCTAGCCATAGCCTAGCAATAGCCCTAGCACTAACCTATCTCTAGCCCTAACCTAACCTAACACTAACAGTAATTCTAACCTAACAACAAACCAAACCCAACCATGGCACTAACCTTAACCTGATCCCAACCCATCCCCATACCACTACCCCTAGCCCTAATACTATCCTAACCCCTAACCGTAACCTAACCGTAACCTTACCCCTACACTTACACCTAACCAAATCCAACCTAACTCTAGCCTAACCCTAGACCTGGCCCTTACCTAAACTTAACCTAGCCTAAGCCTAATCCTAGCCTAAGCCTAGTCCTAGCCTAAGCCCTATTCCTAACCTAAGCCTAATAAAAACCTAAGGTAACACTAGCCTAACCTAAAACCAGCTTAAGCCTAGCCCTAACCTTAATATTAACCTAACACTAGCCTGACCCTGGCCCTAGCCCTATCCCTAGCCTTGACCTAACACTAACACTAATCCTAGGCCTAAGGCCTAGCACTAGCCTAACCATAACCATAACCCTACAATAACTCTAAATCCTGGCCCTAACCTAGCCTAAGCCTAGCCTAACCTAACACCCAAAACTAATCCTAGCCAAAGCCTTAACCTAGCCTAACACCAGCCCCAGCCCTAACTCTAACCCCAACCCTAAGCCTAATCCTAACCTTAACCTAACCCCAAACACAGCCCCAACCCCAACCCCAGCCCCAGCACTAACCATAACCTAACCCTAACCCTAACCCCTAACCTAAATCTAATCCTAGCCCTAACCTAAAACTAACCTAACCCTAATTCTAGCCCAAACCTAATGCTAATCCTAACCTAAGCCCTGACACTGACTCTGACCTGACCCTGTCCCTGATCCTGACCCTAACCCTAACCTAACTCTAGCCCTAACATTAACCCTAACCCCAACCCCAACCCCAACCCCAGCCCCTAGCCTAGCCCTAACCCCTAACCTAAATCTAATCCTAGCCTAACCTAACACTAACCTAACTCCTAATTTTAACCCTAACCTAACCTAACCTAATGCTAATCCTAACCTAAGCCTGACACTGACTCTGACCCTGACCCTGTCCCTGATCCTGACCTAACCCTAACTCTAAACCTAACCTAACCCTAACCTAGCCCCTACCGTAACCTAACCTAACCTAATCAAAACCCTAAACCTTGCCTAACCTAACCTAACCTAAATCTCTTCTAACCCTACACCTAATAGTAATGCTAACCCAAGCCTAACCTAACCTAAAACAAACCTAACTAGCCCCTAACCTAACCCCTAGCCTAGCCTAACCTAACCTAGCCCTAGCCGTAGCCCTAGCCCTAGCACTAGCTCTGGCCCTAACCTAACTCTAACCTAAACCTAACACTAACACTCACAGTAACCTAATCCCAAACCTAACCTAACCCTAACCCAGCCTAACACTAACCTAACACTATCCTCAACCCCTAATCCTACTCTTACCCCTACCCTAACCTAACCCTAGTCCTAGCTCTATCCCAGGACATAGTGCTAGCTTTAAAGCCCTAGCCGTAGCACTAGCCCCAAACGTAACCCTAACCCTAACCCAACTCTAACCCTAACCTAACACTACCCTCAACCCCTAATCCTACCCCTACCCCAAACCCTAACCTAACCTAATCTAACCCTAACCCTAAATCTAAACCTCTTCTAACCCTTACCTAACAGTAACGTTAACCTAACCCTTACCCTGGTCCCAGCCCAAACCCATAACCATGAACCTACCTAACCTAAACCTAACCTAACCCTTAAACTAACCCCAACCCTAACCAAAACACTAACACTAACCTAATTCTAAACCTAAATCTAAAATAATCTTAACCTAACCTAACCAATAGCACTAACCCTAACCTAAAGCCTAACCTAATTCTAACCTAAACACTAACCCTAACCTAAACTTTGCCTAGCCATAGCCCTAGCCTTGGCACTAGCCCTGTCCCTCAACCTGGCCCTATCCCTAACCCTACCCTTACCCTAACCTAACCCTAGCCCAGCCTAACGCTAACTCTAGCCTAACCTAGCAACAACACTAACTGTGCCCTTCCCCCCCTAACCCTAACCTAACCTAGCCTAGCCTAGCCTAACTGAGACCCCAGCTCTAACACTAACCTAGCCTAACCATAAACCTAACCCTGTTCTAACCCTAACCTAAATCTAAACTTCTTCTAACCTAACCTAACAGTAACACTAACCTAAACCTAACCCCAACCCCAATCTCAGCCCCACCCTAACACTAACATGCCTAACCTAAGCCTAGCCTAACCTGACCCTAACCTGGCCCTAGCACTATCCTAGCTCTACGCTATCCCTAGCCCTAACCTAACCCAGCCTAACCCAGCCTAACCTAACACTAAGCCTAAGCCCTAGCCATGCCCCTTCCCCTACCGCTGCCCCTACTTCTACACATAGCCTAGCCCCTAACCTAGCCTAACCTGGCCTAAACATATCCTAACCGTAACCTAACCTAAGCCTAAATCCTAAAACCTAACACTAAAGCCAAACTTAGCCCTAACCATAACCTAGCCCTAATTCCTAAACGTAAACCTAACCCTGACCTAAACACTAGCCTAGCCTAACCTTGGCCCTGGCCGAAGCCCTGGCCCTGGCACTGGCCCTTGCCCTAACACTGGCCCTGGCCCTAACCTAACCTAACCATAGCCATGACCCTAGGCCCTAGGCCCTAGCCTAGCCTAGGCCCTATGCCTAACCTTAGCCTAGCCCAAGCGCTAGCCAAGACCTATCCATAACACTAACCTTACACCCAAACCGTGCCCCTGCCCTTGCCCTACCCGTAACCTAGCCTAACACGGCCCTAACCATAACCATAACCCTAGCCCTATCCTTAAGCCCTAAGCCCTAGCCTAACCTAACTCCAAACACTTACCTAACCTAATGCTAACACAGCCCTAACCTAATGCTAGCCTAACTGTAACCACCAATGCTAACACTAACCTAATCCTAACTCTAAATCCTAACCCTAACTGTAACCTTTTTCTCAAGCCTAAACCTAAACCTCTTCTAACCTTTGCCTAACAGTAGCGCTAACCTAAACTCAGCCTAGCCCCAGCCACAGCCTAAGCCTAGCCCAGCCCTAGCCTAGCCTAACACTAGCCTAACCTAAGCTCTGTTCTCACCCTAACCTAACCCCTAACCCGAACCTAACAATAGCCTAACCATAACCATAAACCTAACCTAACCTAAGCCATAACTCTAAGCCCTAACCTAAAGCTAACCCTGCCCATCCTAACCTAAACCTAATGCTAAACCTTACCTAACCCTGGCCTTGGCCGGCCCTAGACCTAGCACTAGCCCTAGCCTAACCTAGCCATGGCCCTAACCTAAGCCTAACCCTAACCTAACCCCAGCCCCAACCTAACCTAACACTATCCTAAACCTAACCTTAACCTAACCTAACCCTAGCCCTAGCCTTGCCCCTTTCCCTAACCCTATACTTGGCCCTAAGCCTAAGCCTAACCATAACCATAAACCCTAAACCTTAACCTTAATGCTAAACCTAACACTAACCCAACCTAATACTAACCTAAACCTAACCCCAACCCATGCCCCTTCCCCTACCCTACCACTACCCCTACCCGTAATCTTAAACCCTAACCATATCCCGAACCCCTAATGCTAAACCCAACACTAAATCTAAACCTCTTCTTGCCCAAAACTAACAGTAATGCTAACCCTAACCCCAGCCCCAACCCCAACCTAACCCTTACCGTGCCTTAACTCCAAGCCCAATCCTAACCGTAAACCTAACTCTGGCCCTAGCCCTAGCCCTATCTCTAATCCTAACCTAACCCTAGCCCTAACCTAAGCCTAACACTAACCTTTACCCTAGCCCTAGACCTGGCCTAACCCGAGCACCAGCCCTAGACCTAACCCGATCCTGGCCCTAATCCTAGCCTAACCTAGCCTAACCTTAAACCCTAACCCCTAATCCTAACCTAACCCCTAATCCTAACCTAACCTGGCCTAACCTGGCCCTAACCTACTCCCTAGCCTAACCTAACCTAAACCTAATCCTAAACCTAAAAGCTACCAGTAACCCTAACCCCTGCCCTATACCTACACTAACCTAAATCCTAAACCTAAACCTAACACTAAGCCTAAACTCTAGCCTAACAATGGTCCTGGCACTGGCCCTTGCCCTAAAAGTAACCCTACCCTAACCTAACCTAAACCATAAACCCTAAATCTAACCTAGGCCTAAAACTAGACCTAACCTAAACCTAACACTAACACTAACCTAATCCCAAACATAACCTAACCCCAGCCTAACCCAAACCTAACCTAACACTAACATTAACCTCAACTCCTAATCTTGCCCTTGCCCTAACCTAGCCTAACCCTGGTCCTAGACCTGTCCTAGACATGGCCTTGGCTTTAAATCCTAGCCCTAGCACTGGCCCCAAACCTAAACCTAACCCTAACCCAACCTTAACCTAACCCTAACACTACCCTCAACCCCTAATCCTACCCATGCCCCTACCCTACCCTAAGCCTAACCTCAGCTCTAATCCTAACCCTACCTAAACCTAACCTATTCTAACGCTAACCTAAATCTAAACCTCTTCTAACACTAACCTAACAGTAACGCTAACCCTAACCCTTACCTAGCCCTAACCGAAACCCTAAGCATGGACCTGCCTAACCTAACCTAACCTAAACCTAACACTATCTGCAGCCTAACAAAAACACTAACACTAACCTAAACCTAAACCTAAATCTAAACTAATTTTAACTCTAACCTAACCAATAACACTAACACTAACCTAAATCCTAGCCCTAACCTAACCTAAACACGAACTCTAAACCTAAACTTTGCCCTAGCCGTAGCCCTGGCCCTAGCACTAGACCTGTCCCTAAACCTGGCCCTAACCTAACCTAGGGTTTGGCGTTAGGGGTTTTGGTTGGGGTTGGGGTTAGGGGTTAGGATTAGGGTTAGGGTTGGGGTTGGGGATAGGGTTTGGGGTTGGACTTAGGGTTTGGGGTTAGTGTTGGGGTTAGGGTTAGTGTTAGGGTTAGGTTTAGGATCAGGGTAGGGTCAGGGTTTATGGTTGGGGTTAGCATTAGGGTTGGCGTTAGCGTTAGGGATAGTGTTAGGGTTGGGGTTAGGCTTAGGGGGGTTAGGGTTAGTGTTGGGGTTAGGTGAGGGTTGGGGTTTGGGTTAGGGTTAGGGTTAGGGATTAGGGTTAGGGTTAGTGTTGGGGTTGGGGTTAGGGTTGGGGTTGGGTTAGGGTTGGGGTTGGGGTTAGGGTTGGGATTGCGGTTGGGTTTAGGGTTGGGATTGTGGTTCTGGTTGGGGTTGGGGTTGGGGTTAGTGATGGGGTTGGGGTTAGGGTTGGGGTTAGGGGGTTAAGGTTAGGGTTGGGGTTGGGGTTAGGATTAGGGTTGGGGTTGGGGTTAGGGGTGGGGTTAGGGTTGGGGTTTGGTTTAGGGTTATGGTTATGGTTAGGGGTTTTGGTTAGAGTTAGGGATAGTGTTAGCGGTTGGGGTTGGGGTTAGGGTTTAGGGTTAGGGTTGGGGTTGGGGTTAGGGGTTAGGGTTTAGGGTTAGGGTTAGGGGTATGGGTTGGGGTTAGGGTTAGGGGTTAGGGTTAGGGTTAGGGTTTATGGTTGGGGTTGGGGTTAGTGGTTAGGATTGGGGTTAGTGTTACGGTTGGGGTAGGGGTTAGGGTTAGGGTTAGCGTTACTCTTGGGTTTTGGGATAGAAGAGGTTTAGGGTTGGGGTTTGGGGTTAGGGGTTAGGTTTAGTGTTGGGGTTGGGGTTAGGGTTAGGGTTGGGGTTAGGTTTAAGGTTGGGGTTGGTGTTGGGGTTGGGGTTGGGTTTGGGGTTAGGTTAAGTGTTGGGGTTAAGGTTAGGGTAGGGTTAGGGTTGGGGTTTGGTTCAGGGTTAGGTTTGGGATTAGGTTTGGGGTTTGGTTTAGGGTTAGGGTTAGGGTTAGGTTTACGATTAGGGTTTGTGTATGGTTGGGGTTGGGATTAGGGTTAGGGGTTTGGTTAGGGTTAGGGATGGGGTTGGGGTTAGGGTTAGGGTTAGTGCTAGTGTTGGGGTTAAAAGTTAGGATTAGGGTTGGGGTTAGGGTTAGGGTTGGGCTTAGGGTTTGGTTTATGGTTAGGGTTAATATTAGGGTTGGGGTTGGGGTTAGGGTTAGGGTTGGGGTTGGGTTTGGTTTGGGGTTAGGTTAGGGTTACGGTTAGTGGTTTTGGTTGGGGTTAGTGTTAGTGTTGGGGTTATGGTTTAGGCTTAGCTTTGCGGTTGGGGTTGGTGTTAGGGTTAGGATTAGGGTTGGGTTCAAGGTCACAGTCGGGGTTTGGGGTTGGGGTTAGCGTTAGGGTTAGTGTTAGAGTTGGGTTTAGCGTTAGGGTTGGTGTTGGGCTTGGGTTTAGGGGTTAGGGTTAGTGTTGGGGTTGGGGTTGGGGTTTGGTTTAGGGTTAGGGTTATGGTTAGGGTTTGGTTTAGGGTTGGGTTTAGGATTAGGTTTGGGGTTTGGTTTGGGGTTAGGGTAAGTGTTAGGGTTAATTTAGTGTTAGGATTGGGGTTGGGGTTGGGGTTGGGGTTAGGATGGGGATTAGGGTTAGGATAGGGTTAGTATTTAGGGTTATGTGGGGTTAGGGTTATGGTTAGGGTTAATGTTAGGTTTTGGGGTTTGGGGTTAGGGTTAGGGGTTTTGTTTGGGGTTGGGGTTAGGGTCAGGGGTTATGTTTGGGGTTTGGGTTAGGGTTTACGGTTAGCATTTGGGGTTGGGGTTAGGGTTAGTGTTAGGGTTAGGGTTAGGGTTACGTTTAGGGTTGGTTTGGGTTAGGGTTAGGTTTTTGGTGTTACTCTTGGGTTTTGGGTTAGAAGAGGTTCAGGTTTAAGGTTACGGTTAGGGTTGGGGGTTAGGGTTAGTCTTAGGGTTGGGGTTGGGGTTGGGGTTAGGGTTGGGGTGGAGTTAGGGTTGGGATTGGGGTTGGGGTAGTGTTGGGATTGTGGTTGTGGTTGGGGTTTGGGTTGGGGTTGGGGTTAGGGTTGGAGTTAGGGTTAGGGTTAGGGTTAGGGTTGGGGTTAGGGTTTAGGATTAGGGTTAGGGTAGGGTTTGGGATTAGGGTTGGGGTTAGGGTTAGGGTTGGGTTGGGGTTAGGGTTGGGGTTGGGGTTAGTGTTGGGATTGGCGTTGGGTTTAGGGTTGGTTTTGGGGTTAGGGTTAGGGTTGGGATTGGTTTTAGGGTTAGGGTTGGTGTTAGGATTAGGGGTTGGGTTAAGTGTTAGGGTTAATGTAGTGTTAAGTTTGGGGTTAGGGTTAGGGATGGGGTTATTGTGGGGTTTAAGTGTAGGATAGGGTTAGGATTTGGGGTTATGTGGGGTTAGGGTTATGGTTAGGGTTAGTGTTAGGTTTTAGGGTTTGGGGTTGGGGTTAGGGGTTTTGGATAGGGTTAGGGTTAGGGTTTAGGGGTTGGGTTTGGGGTTTGGGTTAGGATTTAGGTTTAGCGTTATGGTTGGCTTTGGGGTTAGTGTTGGGGTTAGGGTTAGGGTTGGGTTTAGGGTTTAGGGTTAGGGTTAGGGTTAGCGTTACTCTTGGGTTTTGGTTTAGAAGAGGTTTAGCTTTAAGGTTGGGGTTAGTGTTAGGGTTTAAGTTTAGGGTTAGCATTTGAGTTGGGGTTGGGTGTTGGGTTTATGGTTAGGTGTTGGGGTTAGGGATGGGGTAGAGGTAGAGGTAGGGGCTTTGGTTGGGTTAGGGATAGGGTTATGGTCGTGTTGGGGTTAGGGTTTAGGGTTTAGGGTTAGGGTTAATGTTTGGGTTGGTGTAAGGGCTAGGGATAGGGTTGGGGCTAGGTTTAGCGCTGGGGTTGGGGTTAGGGGTTTAGGGTTTTGGGGTTAAGGTTAGGGTTAGGATTAGGGTGAGGGTTTAGGGTTAGTGTTAGGGGTTGGGATGAGGGTTAGGATCAGGGTTGGGATAAGGTTAGGGTTAGGGTTAGGGTTAGGGTTTAGAGTTTGGGGGTAGGGTTATGGTTAGGGTTAGTGCTAGGGTTAGGTCTGGGGCTAGGGCTGGGGTTAGGCCTGGGCTAGGGCTGGGGTTGGGATTGGGGTTGGGTGAGTTTTATGGTTGGCGTTGGGGGTAGGGGTAGGGTTGGGTTAGGCTTAGGGTTAGGGGTAGGGCTAGTGGTATGTGTGGGGTTAAGGTTATGTGTGGGTTGGGGTTGGGGTTAGGGTTAGGTTTGGGGTTGGGTTAGGGTTAGGGTTAGTGTTAGGGTTGGGGTTTGGTATAGGGTTAGGGTTTAAATTAGGGTTAGGGTTAGTGTTACTATTAGGTATGGGGTTAGAAGGGTTTAGGATTATGGTTAGGGTTGGGGTAAGGGTTAGTGATTTGGTTGGGGTTAGGGATTTGGTTAGGGTTAGGGTTAGGGTTGGGGGTTAGGGTTAGGGTTAGGGTTAGGGGTTTTGGTTAGGGTTGGGGTTAGGGCTAGTGTTATGGGATAGGGTTAGTGTTGGGGTTGGGGGTTCGGGTTGGGGTTAGGGGTAGGTTTGGGTTAAGGGTTAGGGTTTGGTTTAGGGTTAGGGTTAGGGTTAGGGATAGGGTTAGGATTAGAGATTTTGGTTGGGGTTGGGGGATAGGGTTAGGGTTAGGGTTAGGGTTAGGGTTAGGGTTGGGTTGGGGTTAGGGTTTGGTTAGGGTTAGGGTTTGGGGGTTGGGGTTTAAATTAGGGTTGGTTGGGTTACGATTAGGTATAGGGTTAGGGTTTGGGATTATGGTTAGGGTTAGGGTAGGGTTAGGTTGGTTAGGGTTGGGGTTGGTTAGGGTTGGGGTTAGGGTAGGGGTTGGGTTGGGGTTAGGGTTAGGGGTTGGTTGGGTTAGTGTTAGGGCGTTATGGGATGGGTTAGTGTTGGGGTTAGGGGTTCGGGTTGGGGTTAGGGGTAGGTAGGTTAGGGTTAGGGTTTGGTTTAGGGTTTAGGGTTAGGGTTAGGGATAGGGTTAGGATTAGGATTTTGGTTAGGGTTAGGGGATTAGGGTTAGGGTTAGGGTTAGGGTTAGGGGTTAGGGTTAGGTTTGGGTTGGGGTTAGGGTTAGGGTTCGGGTTAGCATCCGGGTTGGGGTTAGGGTTGGGTTAGGATTAGGGTTTTGGTTAGGATTGAGGTTAGGGTTTGTGTTAGGTGTTAGGGATGTAGGTTAGGGTTAGGGTTTAAAGTTAGGGTTAGGGTTAGGGTTGGGGTTTAGGGTTAGCGATAGTGTTAGGGTTAGTGTTAGGATTAGGGTTAGGGTTAGGGTCAGGGTCAGGGTTTAGGATTAGGGTTAGCGTTAGTGTTAGCTTTAGTTTAGCGTTGGGTTTAGGATTAGGGTTGGGGTTAGGGTTTAGGGTTGGTGTTACGGTTGGGGTTGGGGGTTAGGGTTGGGGTCAGTGGGTGGGGGTTAGGGATAGGTTTAGGGTTGGGGTGGGGTTAGGGTTGGGGTTGGGATTAAGTTTGGGTTGGGGTTAGGTTTGGGGTTAGAGTTAGTGTTAGGTTTCGGGTTAGCGTTAGGTTTAGGTTTAGGGTTAGGGTTAGGGGTTAGGGTTAGGATTGAGGTTAGGGTTAGGGGTTATGGTTAAGGTTAGGGTTAGGTTTAGGGTTAGGGTTTAGGGTTAGGGTTGGTTTGGGTAGGGGTTAGGGTTGTGGTTGGGGTTGGGGTTAAGGTTGGGATTGGGCTTGTGGTTAGGGTTGGGTTTTGGGTTAGGGTTAGGGTTGGGGTTGCAGTTAGGGTTAGGGTTAGGGTTGGGTTTAGTGTTAGGGTTTGGGTTGGGATTAGTGTTAGGGTTGGGGATAGGGTTATGGTTAGGTTTAGGTCTCGGCCTAGGGCTGGGGTTATGGCTGGGCTGGGGCTAGGGTTAGGGTTAGGTTTGGGTGATTTTAGGGTTAGCGTTAGGGGTAGGGGTAGTGTTGGTTTAGGGTTAACGTTAGGGTTGGGGGTATGGGTAGGGTTGGGTTAGGTTTACGGTTAGTGGTGGTGGTAGCGGTAGGGTTAAAGGTATGTGTGGATTAGCGTTAGCGTTAGGGTTAGGGTTGGTTTAGGGTTAGCGTTACTCTTGGGTTTGGGGTTAGAAGAGTTTTAGGGTTAGGGTTAAAGTTAGGGTTAGGGTGAGGGTTTTGGTTAGGGTTGGGTGTTAGGGTTAGGGTTAGGTGTGGGGTTAGGGTTAGGGTTAGGGTTAGGGGTTAGGGTTAGGGTTAGGTTTGGGGTTGGGGTAAGGGTTGGGATTGGGGTTGGGGTTAGGGTTAGGTATGGGGTTAGGGTTACGGTTTAGTGTTGGGGTTGGGTTTAGGTTTAGGGTTGGGGTTGGGTTTAGGGTTAGGGTTGGGGGTTACGGTTAGTGTTAGGGTTGGTGTTAGGGTTAGTGTTAGGGTTAGGTTTGGGGGTTAGAGTTAGGGTTACGGTTTACGTTTAGGGTTATGGTTAGGGTTAGGTGTTAGGGTTAGGGTTAGGGTTAGGGTTTTGCTTAGGGTTAGGGTTAGGGGTTAGGGTTTGGGTTTAGGGTTTGATTTAGGGTAGGTTTGGGGTTTAGTGTTAGGGTTATGGTTATGGTTATGGTTAGGGTTAGGGTTTAGGCTTTAGGGATAGGGTTACGGTTGGGGGTAGGGGTAGTGGTGCAGGTAAGTTTAGGGGCTGTGTTTCGGGTTAGGGATAAGGTTACAGTTGGGTAAGGGGTAGGAGTGGCGGTAGGGTTAGGGTTAGGTTTAGACGAGTTAGGGTTAGGGTTAGGGTTAGCGGTTACGTTTAGGAGTTAGGGTTAGGGTTAGGGTTTAGTGTTAGGGTTGGTTGAGGGTTTACTGTCAGGGCTAGGATTTGAGTTCAGTTTGGGTGTTAGGGTTAGGTGTGAGTTTTAGGAGTTAGGGTTAGGATTAGGGATGGGGGTAGGGGTAGGGTTAAAGGTGTGTGTGGGTTAGGGTTAGGGTTAGGGTTAGGGTTGGGTTAGGGTTAGGGTTAGGGTTGGGTTGGGGTTAGGATTTGGGGTTTGGGTTAGGGTTGGGGTTTGGGGTTACGGTTAGGGTTAGGGTTTAGGGTTAGGGTTAGGGTTAGGATTAGTGTTATGGTTGGGGTTGGGGTAGATGTTAGGGTTAGGTTTGTGATTAGTGTTAGTTTTAGGGTTAAGTTTGGGGTTATGGTGAGGTGGGGTTGGGGTTAGGGTTTGGGTTGGGGTTAGGGTTAGGGTTGGTGTTGGATTTAGGGTTAAGTTAGGGTTAGCGTTAATTTTAGCGTTAGGGTTAGCATTAGGTTTAGGGTTGGCGTTAGGTTTAGTGTTAGGGGTTAGGGTTAGGATTAAGGTTAGAGTTAGGGGTTAGGGTTAGGGTTACGTGTTAGGGGTTAGTGTTAAGTTTAGGGTTAGGTGTTGGGGGTTAGGGGTTAGGGTTAGGGTTAGGTTTTAGAGTTAGGAATAGGGTTAGGCTTAGTGTTAGTTTTAGGGTTTAGGGTTAGCTTTAGGGGTAGGTTTAGTGTTAGTGTTAGGGTAAATGTTAGGGTTGGGGTTAGGGTTGGGGTTAGGGTTAGGGTTTAGTCTTAGGGTTATGGCTGTGTTAAGATTAGGGGTTACAGTTTGGGTTAGTTTAGGGGGTCACGGTTAGGGTTCGGGATAGGGGTAGGGAAAAGGTTTGAGGTTAGGTTTACGGTTAGGTTTAGGGTTGTGTAAGGTTTTCGGTTAGTGTTTGTGTTTAGCATTAGGGTTAGTGTTAGGGTTTAGGGTTCAGTGATAGAGTTAGAGTAAGAGATAGGTTGAGGGTTACGGTTAGGGTTAGATTTGGGATAGTTTGGTGTTAAGATTTAAGCTTTAGGGATAGCGTTAGGGTTTACGGTTTGGGTTTGTGTCAGGGTTAGGATTAGGGCTTAGGGGTAGGGTTAGAGGTAGGGGTATGTGTTGGGGTTTGGGTTAGGGGTTGGGGTTAGGGTTCATTGTTTAGGGATAGGGTTAGGGTTAGGGTTTGGTCTAGGTAGAGGGTAGGGCTAGGGCTAGGGCTAGGGTTAGAGTAATGGTAAGGGTTCAGTGTTAGGGTTTTGGTGACCTTTATTGTTAGGGTAGGGGTTGGGGTTAGGGTTGAGGTGTGGCATAGGGTTAGGGTTAGGGTTAGGGGTTGGGGTTAGGGTTACGGTTAGGTTTGGGGTTACGTTTAGGGTTAGGGTTAGTGTTTAGGGTTAGGGTTAGGGTTTGGGTAGGGGTAGGGGTAGGGGTAGGGGTAAGGGTAGGGGGTTAGTGTTAGGTTTAGGGTTAGGGTTGGTAAGAGTTAGGGTTTGTTTTAGGGTTAGGGTTTAGGGTTTGGGTTAGGATTCAAGGTAGGTGTAGGATTAGGCCTAAGGATAGGGTTAGGCCCAGGGGTTAGTGCTAGGGCTAGGGCTGGGGCTGGGGCTGGGGCTGGGGTTGGGGTTAGGGTTAGGATTTCGGGGTAGGTTTAAGGTTAGGTTTTAGAGTTAGGGTTAGGGTGAGGTTTAGTGTTAGGGTTAGGGTTAGGTTTAGGGGTAGGGTATGTTTAGGTTTAGGGTTCTGGTTGGGGTTAGGGATAGGGTTAAGGTTAGCTTTACTGTTAGGGTTAGGGTTAGAAGAGGTTTAGATTTGGGGTTAGGGTTAGAAAAGGGTTAGTGTTAGGGTTAGGTTAGTGTTGGGGTACAGTTAGGGTTAGGGTTGCGGATGGGGTTAGGGTTAGGGTTAGGATTATGGGTTAGGTTTGGTTTACGATTAGGTTTGGGGTTATGTTTGGGTTATGTTTAGGGTTAGGGTTAGGGTTTAGGTTTAGGGTTAGGGTTAGGGATTAGAGTTTAGATATAGATTTAGGTTTAGGGTTGGGGGTTAGGGGGAGGGGTATGGGTTGGAGTTAGGGTTAGGGTTAGGGTTATGGTTTGGTTTAGGGTTAGGTAAGGTTAGGGATTAGGGTTTAGGGATAGGGTTAGGGTTATGGTTAGGGGTTAGGGTTAGGGTTAGTTTTATGTTATGGTTAAGGTTAAGATTAGTGTTTAGGGTTGGGGTTAGGGATTAGGTTTTGGAATAAGGTTGGGGTTAGGGGATAGGTGTAGGGGTAGGTGTATGGGTGGACTTAGGTTTGGGTTTCGGTTTGGGTTAGCGTTAGTTTTAGGATTAAGGTTTAGGGGTTAGGGTTAGGGTGAGATTAGGGTGAGGTTAGGCTTAGGGAAAGGGTTAGGGTTTAGGGTTAGGGATAGGGTTAGTGATAGGGTTGGTGGGTTAGTGCTAGTATTAGGGTTAGTGTTAGAGTTGGGTTTAGGGTTAGGGGTTAGGATTAGGTTTAGTGTTAGGGTTAGAGTTAGTGTTAGGGTTAGCGATTAGGGTTAGCGTTATGGTTTGGTTAGGGGTAGGGATAGGGGTAGGGGTAAGGATAGGGGTATGGGTTGTGTTAGGTTTAGGGTTTTGGTTAGGGTTGGATTAGGTTTAGGGTAATTTTTAGGGTTAAGCTTTGGGGTTTAGGGTTAAGTTTAAGGGTACGGGTAGGGTTAGGCCTAAGGATAGGATTAAGCCAAGGGCTAGTGCTAGGGCTAAGGCTAGGGCTAGGCTATGGTTAGGGTTAGGGTTAGGGTTTAGGGTTGGGGTTAGGGTTAGGTTTTTAGAGTTATGGCTGGGTTGGGGTTAGTGTTAGGGTTAGAGTTAGTGTTAGGGATAGGATTAGTGTTAGTGTTAGTGGTAATGTTAGGGTTGGGGATAGGGTTAGAGTTAGGATTAGGTTTGGGGTAAGTGTTAAGGTTAGCACTAGGGTTAGGGATAGGGTTTGGTTACGGTTAGGTGTAGGGGCAGGGGTAAGGATACGGTTATGGTTTGGGGTTAGGGTTACAGTTAGTGATGGGTTAGGGTTAGGGTTAGTTTTAGAGTTGGGGTTTAGGGTTTAGGGTTAGGGTTAGGGTAGGGGTAGTGTTGGGCTTAAGGATACTGTTAGGCCCTAGGGCTACTGCTAAGGCTAGGGCTGGGGTTATGGTTAGGGATTAGGGTTAGGAGTTGGGGTTAAGGTTGGGCTTTAGAATTATGGTTGGTGTTAGGGTTACTGTTAGTGTTAGGGTTAGGTTTAGGGTTACGGTAGGTTTAGGTTTGGGTTGGGGTTGGGGTTAGGGATTGGATTAGGGTTAGCATTACTGTTAGGGTTAGGGTTAGAAGAGGTTTAGGTTTGGGGTTAGTGTTAGAATAGGGTTAGGGTTGGGTTAGAGTTAGGGTGGGGTTAGGGTTAGTGTTGGGTTGGGGTTAGTGTTAGTGTTAGGGTTAGGGGTTAGGGTTGGGTTAGGTTTGGATTATGGTTAGGGTTAGGGTTTCTGTTTAGTGTTAAGGTTACGGTTAGGTATTAGGGTTTAGGGATAGGATTAGGGTTAGGGTTAGGGGTCAGGGGGTAGGGGTATGTGTTGGGGTTAGTGTTAGGGTTAGGATTGGGTTAGGGTTAGTGTTAGGGTTCGGGTTTAGGGTTAGGGTTAGTGTTAGGGTTAGGGTTAGCTTTAGGGTAGTGTTAGGGTTAGGGTTAGCATTAGTGTTAGTGTTAGGGTTTAGGGTTAGGGTAAGGGGTAGGGGTAGGGGTAAGGGTAGGGGTATATTTTGGGGTTAGGGTTGGGGTTTGGGTTAAGGTTGGGTTAGGGTTAGAGTTAGTTCTGGGTTAGGGTTTAGTGTTTAGGGTTAGGGTTAATGGTAGGGTTATGGGTAGGTCTAAGGATAGGGTTAAGACTAGGGCTAGTGTTGGGTCTATGGCTAGGGTAGGCTAGGGTTAGTGTTAGGGTGAGTGTTTAGGGTTAGGGTTAGGGTTATATTTTAGAGTTAGGGTAAGGGGTTAGGATTAGGGTTTGGGTTAGGGTTACAGTTTAGGGTTAGGGTTAGGATTTAGGGTTAGGGTTAGGGATAGGGTTAGTGTTAGGGTTAGGGTTAGGGTTAGTTTTAGGTTTAGGGTTATTGTTAGGGTTTATGTCAGTGCTTGGGTTAGCATTAGCATTAGGGTTAGGGTTTGGTTAGGTTAGGGGTAGGGGTAGTGGTAAGGATAGAGGTATGGGTTGCAGTTAGGTTTAGGTTTTGTGTTAGTGTTGATTTAGGGTTAGAGTTAGTTTTAGGGTTAGAGTTTAGGGTTTAGGGGTTAGGGTTAGGGGTAGGGGTATGGTTGGACCTAAGGATAGGGTTTGGTCTAGTGCTAGTGCTAGGGGTAGGGCTGGGGCTAGACTACGGTTAGGGTTAGGGTTCAGGGTTAGGGTTAGGGTTGGGTTATAGAGTTAGGGTTAGGGTTAGGTTTAGTGTTAGTGTTAGGGTTGGGGTTAGGTTTACGATTAGGTTTAGGTCTAGGCTTAGGGTAGGGTTAGGTTTAGGGTTGGGGTTGGGTTTAGGGATAGGATTAGGGTTAGCATAACTGTTAGTGCTAGGGTTAGAAGAGGTTTAGATTTAGGGTTAGGGATAGAAAAGTGTTAGGATTAGGATTAGGTTAGTGTTAGGGTTAGGGTTAGGGTTAGTTATGGGTTATGTTTAGGGTTGGGGTAGTGTTTAGGGTTAGGATTAGGGTTAGGGATTAGGGTTTAGGGATAGGGTTAGGTTAGGGGTTAGGGTTAGGGGTATTGGTATGGGTTGGAGTTAGGTTTAGGGTTAGGATTGGGTTAGGGTTAGTGTTAGGGTTGGGGTTTAGGGTTAGGGTTAGGGTTAGTGGTAGTGTTAGGGTTAGGGTTGGGTTTAGTGTTACGGTGGGGTTTAAGGTTAAGGGACATGGTAAGGTTGGTGTTAGGTTTAGGGTTAAGGGGAAGATAGGATTAGGGGTTGTGTTTGAGGGTTAGGGTTAGGGTTAGTGTTGGGTTAGGCATAGGGTTATCGTTAGAGTTTAGGTTTTAGGTTTAGGCTTAGAGTTAGAGTTAGGGTTAAGGTATAGGGTAGGGTTAGAGTTATGGTTAAGGGTTAGGGTTAGGGTTAGTGTTAGGGTTATAGTTAGGCTAGGGATAAGGTTAGGACTAGGGCTAGGGCTAGGGCTAGGGATAGGGTTAGGGTTAGTGTTTGAGTGTTATGGTTGGGGTTAGAGTTTAGGGTAGGAATAGGGATAGGGGTTAGGATAAGGGTTAGGTATAGTGTTAGGGTTAGGGTTAGGGATTACGGTTGGGGTTATGGTTAGCGTTTAGGGTTTAGGGTTAGGGAAAGTGTTTAGGCTTAGGATAGGTGTTAGGGTTAAAGTTAAGGTTAGGGTTAGAGTTAGGACTAGGGCTGGGGTTGGGGTTGGGTTAGGGTAGGGTTAGGTTTACGGTTAGTGTTGGTGTTTAGTGTTAGGCTTAGGGTTAGGGTTAGGGAAAGTGTTCAGGCTTAGGATAGGTGTTAGTGTTAGGGTTAGGGTTAGGGTAGGGTTAGGGTTTAGGGTTTCAGGATAGGATTAGTGTTAAAGTTAGGTTTAGGTCTAGGGATAGTTTTAGGGCTAGGGCTACTGCTAGGGAGCTAGGGCTGGGGCTCTGGCTAAAGTTAGGATCAGTGTTAGGGTTTTAGATTAGGGTTATAGTTAGGGTTTAGGGTTAGGGTAGGGTTAGGGTAGGGTTGGTGTTGGGGTTAGGCTTGGGGTTAGGGTTAGCGTTACTATTAGGTTTAGTTTTAGAAGTGGGTTAGGTTTAGGTTAGGGTTAGAATATGGTTAGGGATAGGGTTAGGGTTAGGGTTAGGGGTTGTGGTTAGTGTTAGGGTTAGGGTTAGTGTTAGGGGTTGGGTTAGGATTAAGGTAAGGGTTAGTGTTTAGTGTTAGGTTTAGGGTTAAGGTTATGGTTTCGGGTTTAGGAATAGGGTTCGGGTTAGGAGTAGTGGTCTGGTTAGGGGCAGGGTTAGGGTTAGGGTTATAAGAGTTAGGGTTAGGGTTAGGGTTAGTGTTAGGCGAGTTAGTTTTAGGGTTAGGGTTAGGCGTTAGGGTTGGGGTTGGGGTTTAGTATTAGGGTTGGGGTTGGGGTTTAAGGTTAGGGTTGGGGTTGGGGGTTAGGGTTGGGTGTAGGTTTAGGGGTTGGATTAGGGTTAGGGATAGGGGTAGGGGTAGGGTTAAAGATATGTGTGCGTTAGTGTTAGGGTTACGGTTGTGTTAGGGTTATGGTTAGGGTTTAGGGACAGGTTTAGGTTTAGGGTTAGGGTTAGGGATAGGGTTAGGTCTGGGGCTAATGCTGGGTATGGGGCTAGGTCTAGAGCTTGGGTTTGGGTTAGGGTTTAGGTAGGGCTAGGGTTAGGGTTGTGGTTGGGGTTGGGGTTAGGGTTACCGTTACTGTTAGGGTTAGGGTTAGAAGAAGTTTAGGTTTGGGGTTGGGGGTTAGGTTAGGTTTGGGGTTGGGGTTTGGGGTTAGGGTTAGGAATGGGACTGGGGTAGGGCTAGGGCTAGTGCTAGGTCTGGGTTTATGGCTAGAGCTACGTTTAGGGTTCGGTTGGGTTTTAGAGTTAGGGTTGGGATTAGGATTAGGTTTAGGGTTGGGGTTATTGTCAGTGTTTACTGTTGGGGCTAGAGTTGGGGTTGGGTTTAGTGTTAGGGATACTTTTGGGGCTAGTGCTAGTGCTGGGGTTAGGGTTAGGGTTTAATTTTAGGGTTGGGGTTAGGGAGATGGTTAGGGTAGGGTTAGGTTTGGGTTTGGGGTCGGAGTTAGGTTTAGTATTAGGATTAGCGTTACTGTTAGGTTTAGGGTTATAAGAGCTTTACATTAAAGGATAGGGTTGGAATAGTATTAGGGTTAGGTTTAGAGTATTAGGGTTAGGGGTTAGTGTTTAGGATTTGGGGTTAGTGTTAGGTTAGTATTAGGGTTAAGGTTTGGGGTTAGGTTTCGGGTTGGTGTTAGGGTTGGGTTGGGGTTAGGGTTTAGGATTGGGGTTAGAGTTAGGGTTAGGGTTTCTGGTTAAGGTGAGAGGTAGGGGTAGAGGTAGGGTTATGCTTTGGGGTTAGGGTTAGTTTTGGTAGGGATAGGGTTGGTGTAAGGGTTGGGGTTTAGGGATTATGGTTGGGGTTGGGGTTAGAGTTAAGGTAGGGCTAGTGATAGGGTTGGGGCTAGGGCTGGTGCTAGGGCTAGGGGTATGGCTAGGACTAGTTTTAGGGGTACTGGTGGGTTTAGCATTAGGGTTACGGTTGGGGTTAGGGGTAGGGCTAGTTTTTGGGTCAAGGTTAGTGATAGGGTTTAGTGTTAGGGTTAGGGTTATAGTTAGGGGTTAGGGTTAGTGTTAGGGGTTACGGTTACTGTTAGGGATAGGGTTAGGTGTAGGTGTAGGGGGTAGGGATATGGGTTGGGGTTAGTGTTAAGGTTTGGGTTAAGGTTACTGTTGGTTGAGGGTTATGGTTAGTGTTTTTGGTTAGGGTTAGGGTTAGGGTTTAGGGTTTAGGGATAGGGTTATTGTTTGGTTTAGGGTTAGGCTTAAGGTTAGGGGTAGGTTCTGGTGTTGTGGTTAGGGTTAGGGTTAGGTTTGTTAGGGTTAGGGTTAGGGTTAAGGCTAGCTGTAGGGTTAGGCCTAGGGCTGGGGCTAGGGTTAAGACTAGGGCTGGAGTTAGGTCTAGGACTAGTTATAGTGTTAGGGTTAGGGGTTGGGTTAGTGTTAGGGGTTGGGGTTAGGGTTTAGTGTTAGGGTTAGGGTTACGGTTAGGTGTTAGGGTTAGGGATAGGGTTAGGGGTTAGTGTTAGTGTTAGGGTCATGGTTAGGGCTAGAGATAGGGTTAGGACTAGGTTTGGTGATAGGGCTAGGGATAGGGCTAGAGCAAGTGATAGGTTTAGGGTTAGTGTTTAGTGTTATATTTAGGGTTAGAGTTAAGGGTAGGGATAGGGTTAGGCGTTAGGGTTATGGTTAGGAACAGGGGTTAGGGTTAGGGTTCGGGATTACGGTGAAGGTTAGGGATAGGGTTTTGGGTTGGGGTTAGGAAATGGTTTACGCTTAGGATAGGTGTTAGGGTCAAAGTTAGGGTAAGGGTTAGAGGTTACGACTAGGGCTGGGGTTAGGGTTAGAGTTAAAGTTAGTGATTAGGGTTAGGGTTGGGTTTTGGGGTTGGGGTTGGGGTTAGTATTACAGTTGGGGTTGGGGTTAGAGTTTGGGGTTGGGGTTAGGGTTGGTGTTAGAGTTAGGGTTTGTGTTAGGGTTGCGGTAAGTGTTAGCGATAGAGTTAGGGTTAGGGTTAGGGATGTGTTACGGTTAAAGTTATGGGTAGAGGGAAGGCTAAGGTATGGGTTGGGGTTCGGTTAGGGTTAGGGTTGGGGTTAGGGGTTAGGCTTAGGGTTAGGTTTAGAAGAGTTGGGGTTAGGGTTAGGGTTAGGGTTATGGGTTGGGGTAGGATTAGTGGTTAGTGTTAGGGTTACGATTAGGGTTTAGGGTTGGGGTGAGGGTTAGGATAGGGGTTAGTTGTTAATATTAGGTCTGGGATTAGGGTTTATGGTTTAGGGATAGGGTTAGGGTTAGGGGTAAGGGTTAGGGTAAGGTTATGTGTTAGGGTTAGTGTTAGGGTTAGGTTTATTGTTTAGGGTTAGGGGTTAGGGTTTAGGTGGTAGGGTAAGGTTTAGGGTTAGGGTTATGATTAGGGGTTTGGGGTTAAAGATATGGTAAGTGGTAGGGTTTTGTGTTAGGGTTAGGTGTTAGTGTTTTGGGGGAGGGTTTGGTAAGGTTTTAAGGTTAGGGGTTAGGGGTTAGGGGTTAGGGTTAGCATTAGTCTTGGGATTAGTGTTAGAAGAGGTTTAGGTTTAGGGTTAGAATTATAATAGGGTCAGGATTATAATAGGGTTAGGGTTTGGTTTAGGGTATTAGTGTTGGGGCTAGTTTAAGGTTAGGGTTAGGGAAAGGTTAGTGTTTGTGTTAGGGTTTTGTTAGGCTTGGGGTTGGGGTTAGGGTTAGGATTAGGTTTGGGGTTAGTGTTTGTGTTAGGGTTAGCGTTAGGGTTGGGGTTAGGGTTGGGGTTGGGGTTAGGCTTAGGGTTGGGGTTAGGGTTAGTGTTAGAGTTAGGTTTAGCCTTAGGGTTGGGGTTAGGGTTTGGTTGGGGTTAGGGGTAGGGGTAGGGGTAGGGTTAAGGGTGGGTGTATGGGTTGGGGTTAGGGTTAGGGTTAGGGTTTGGTTAGGGTTAGAGTTGGTTTTGGGGTTAGGGTTTATCATTTAATGTTAGGGTTGGGGTAGGAGTATGGTTAGGGTTAGGTTTTAGAGTTAGGGTTAGGGATAGGGTTAGGTTTTAGTGTTAGGGTTATGGTTAGGGTTTGAGTGGTGATTAGGTTTATGGTTAGGGATAGGTTTAGGTTTAAGGTAGGTTTAGGTTTAGGGTTGGGGTTGGGGTTGAGGGATAGGATTAGGGTTAGTGTTACTGGTAGGTTTAAGGTTAGATGATGTTTGGGTTTGGGGTTAGGTTTAGGAATAGGGTTAGGGTTAGGGTTAGGTTTCAGTTAGGGGTGCGGTTGGGGTTAGGTTAGGGGTTGGGGTTAGGATTAGGTTTAGGTTTGGGGTTAGGATTAGGGGTTAGGGTTAGGGTTGGGGTTAGGGGTTAGGGTTTGGTTAGGGGTTAGGGTAGGGGCAAAAGGTAGGGGTAAGGGTTGCGGTTAAGATTAGGTTTTTGGGTAGGGTTGGGTTAGGGTTAGGGTTAGGGTTAGTTTTAGAGTTAGGATTTGGGGTTTGGGGTTTAGGGTTGGGGTTAAGTGTGGGGGTAGGTTTGGGCCTAAGGATAGGGTTAGGCCTAGGGCTAGTGCTGGGGCTATGGCTAGGGCAAGGCTACGGTTGGGTTTAGGATTAGGGTTTAGGGTTAGGTTAGGGTTAGTTTATACAGTTAGGGTTAGTGTTAGGTTTAGGGTTTAGGGTTACAGTTAGGGATAGGGTTTGTGTTAGTGTTAGTGCTAGTGTTGAGGTTGAGGTTTGGTTGGATTAGGTTTAGAGTTAGTGTTAGGGTTAGGGTTAGTGTTAGGGTTAGTTTTAGGGTTTGAGTTAGGGTTTTGTTAGGGTTAGGGGTAGGGGTAGGGGTAAGGGTAGGTGTATGTGTTACGGTTAGGTTTGGGTTTGGGGTTGGGGTTGGGTTAGGGTTAGTGTTAGTTTTAGGGTTAGAGTTTGGGAGTTTAGGTTTAGGGTTTAGGGTAGGGATAGAGTTAGACCTAAGGATAGGGTTAGGCCTAGGGCTGGTGCTGGGTGTGGGGCTGGGGCTAGACTAGATGTAGGGTTAGGGTTAGAGTTTAGGGTCAGGGTTGGGGTTGGGTTTTGGAGTTACGGTTAGAGTAAGGGTTAGTGTTAGTGTTAGGGTTGGGGTTAGGTTTACGGTTAGGTTTAGGTTTAGGCTTAGTGTAGGTTTAGGTTTAGGGTTGAAGTTGGGGTTAGAGATAGGATTAGGATTAGCATTACTGTTAGGGTAAGGGTTAGAAGAGGTTTAGGTTTAGGGTTGGGGTTAGAATAGGCTTGAGGATTAGGGTTAGGTTAGAGTTAGGGTATGGTTAGGATTAGGGTTGGGGTTGGGGTTAGGGTTAGGGTTAACGTTAGGGGTTAGGGGTTAGGTTTAGGGTTAGGTTTGGGTTATAGTTAATGTTAGGGTTAGTGTTTGGGGTTAGGGTCAGGGGTTAGGTATTAGGGTTTAGTGTTAGGGTTAGGGTTAGGGTTAGTGTTAGGATTAGGGGTAGGTTTAGGGTTAGGCATAGGTTTAGTGTTATGGTTAGACGATTTAGGGTTAGGGTTGGGTTAGGGTTAAAGGTAGGGACAGGGTTACGGGTAGGGGTAGGGTTAGATGAGTTAAGGTTAGGGTTAGTGTTAGGGATAGGGTTAGGGTTACAG
This sequence comes from Nanger dama, assembly GCA_917880005.1. Lineage (NCBI taxonomy): Eukaryota > Metazoa > Chordata > Mammalia > Artiodactyla > Bovidae > Nanger > Nanger dama. Next base: position 2,558 of record CAKJTW010000392.1, on the reverse strand, counting down.
TTAGGGGTTACAGTTAGGGTTAGGGTTAGGGTTAGGTTTAGGTTTACGGTTAGGGGTTAGTGTTTAGGGTTAGAGTCAGGGTTAGGGATTAGGGTTTATGGATAGGGTAAGTGTTAGGGTTATTGGTTAGGGGTTGGGGTAGGAGTATGAGTTGGAGTTAGGTTTAAGTTTAGGATTAGGTTAGGGATAGTGTTAGGGTTAGGGTTTAGGGATACATTATTGTTAGGTTGGGGTTAGGGTTAGGGTTAGTTTTCGGGTTAGGGTTAGGGTTTAGTGTTAGGGTTAGGGTCATATTGCTGTTAGTGTTAGGGTTAGTGTTAGGGTTGAGTTTAGGTTTAGGTTTAGGGTAGGTTTAGGTTTAGGGTTCAGTTTGAGGTTAGGGATAGGATTAGGATTAGCATTATTGTTAGGTTTAGGATAAGAAGAGGTTTAGGTTTAGGGTTAGGGTTAAGATTAGAGGTAAGGTTGGGTGTTTAGTTAGGGTTAGGGTTAGGTTTGGTTAGGGTTAGGGGTAGGGATAAGGTTAGCGGTAGGGGTAGGTTTAGGGGTTAGGTTTAGACGAGTTATTGTTCCGGTTGGGTTTAGGGTTAGAGTTAGGGGTTAGGGGTTATGTTTAGGGTTAAGGTTAGGGTTAGGGATTACGGTTGGGTTTAGGGTTAGGGTTAGGGTTTATGGTTAGTGTTAGTGTTAGGGTTAGGGTTAGGGTTTAGGGTTAGTATTCAGGTGTGTTAGGGGTAGGGGTTATGGTTAGGGTTAGGGTTAGCTTAGGGTTTAGGGTTAGGGTTCGTTGTATGGGTAGGGGTAGGGGTAATGGGTTGGGGTTAGGGATATCGTTAGTTTAGGTTTGTGTAAGGATTAGGTTTAGGGTTGGTGTTTAGGGCTCTGGTTAGTGTTAGTGTTAGAGTTTAGGGATTAGTGATAGAGTTAGGGGTAGGGATAAGGTTAGTGTTAGGGTTAGGTTTAGGGTTGGGTTAGAGTTAAGGGTAGGTGTTGGGTAGGGGTTGCTGTTTTATTTAGTGTTAGGGTTAGTGTTAGGTTTGGGTTAGGTTTTAGGGTTTAGTGTTTGAGGCTTAGAGTAAGGGTTAGGGTTAGGGCTAGGCTAGGGCTGGGGCTTGGGCTTGGGTTAGGATTGGTGTAAGGGTTTGGGTTAGTGTGAGGGTTAGGGGTTAGGGTTAGGGTTAGGGTTAGGAATAGGGCTAGGGCTACCCTAGGGTTAGTACTAGGGCTCTGGTTAGGGTAGTTTAAGGGTTAGGGTTTAGGGTTAGCGTTAGGGTACGGTTAGGGTTAGGGTTAGAAGAGGTTTTGGTTTAGGGTTAGGGTTAGAATAGGGTTAGGGATAGGGTTATGGTTATGTTACAGTTAGGGTTAGTGTTGGGGTTTGGGTTAGGGTTTGGGTTAGGGTTAGGGTTCGTATTAGGGTTAGAGTTTAGGGTTTAGTGTTAGGTAAGGGTAGGAGTAGGGTTAGGCCTAAGGAATGGTTTAGGCCTAGGGCTAGTGCTTGGGGTAGGGCTAGGGCTAATCTAGGGTTAGGTTTAGGGTTAGGGTTTAGGTTAGGGTTAGGTTTTGAGTTAGGGTTAGGGTTCGGTTTAGTGTTAGTGTTAGGGTTGGGGTTAGGGTTAGGGGTTAGGGTTAGGTTTAGTGTTAGTGTTAGGGTTGGGGTTAGGGTTAGGGTTAGGTTTAGCATTAGTGTTAGTGTTAGGGTAGGTGTTGGGTTGGGATTAGGATTTGGTTAGGGTTAAGGTTAGGGTTATGGATTGGGTTTAGAGGATAGAGGTTAGGGTTAGGTTTAGGGTATAGGGTTGGGGGTTAGGGTTAGGGTTCAGGGGTTAGGGTTATGGTTAGGTTAGGGTTAGGGGTTAGGTTTAGGGTTAGGTTAGAGTTAGGGTATGTTTAGGGTTAGGGTTGTGGTTGTGGTTAGGTTTAGGGTTAAGGTTAGGGGTTAGGGTTAGGTTTGGAATATGGATAGGGTAAGGGTTACAGTTTTGGGTTAGGCTTAGGGTTAGGGACTAAAGTTTAGTGATAGGGTTAAGGTTAGTGTTAGTCATAGGATTAGTGGTAGGGTTAAGGTTGGATGAGTTAGGGTTAGTGTTGAGGTTAGGTTTAGGATTGGGTTATGGTTAGGGTATGGATAGGGGTTAGGGGTAGGGGTAGGTTTAGGGGTTAGGGTTAGACAAGTGAGGGTTTGGGATAGGGTTAAGGATAGGGTTAGGGTTACAATTAAGGTTAGAGTTAGAGTTACGGTTATGGTTAGGGTTAGGGTTAAGAACAGGTTTAGTTTAAGGGTTAGGTTTTGGGTTTGGGTTAAAAGGCTTTGTTAGGGTTAAGGGGTTGGGGTTGGGGTTAGGTTAGGGGTTACGGTTAGGGTTCGGGGTAGGGGTAGGGGAATGGTTTGTAGTTAGGGGTTCAGGTTGGTTTAGAGGTTGCAAGAATTTGGGTTGGGGTTAGTGTTTAGTGTTACGGTTAGCATTACGGTTTAGGGTTTAGTGATAGAGTTAGAATAAGGAATAGGGTTAGGGGTTAGGTTTAGAGTTGGGATAGCATTAGGTTTAACGTTTAAG
>CAKJTW010000391.1:0-83960 GCA_917880005.1 Nanger dama | reverse complement strand
GACAAATACAAGCCCTGTCAAATTACCCTGACATTTTTCACAGAACTAGAGCAAATAATCCTAAACATTTTATAGAGCCATGAAAGATCCAGAATTGCCAAAGCAATCCTGAGGAAAAAGAACAAAGCAGGAGTCATAACCCTCCCAGACTTCAGACAATACTATAAAGCTACAGTAATCAAAACAGCGTGATTTGGGCACAAAAATAGACATGAATAAATGGAGCAGAACACAGAGCTCAGAAATAAACCCACACACCTACAGTCAATTAATCTTTGACAAAGGAGGCAAGAATATACAATGAGGAAAGGGCAGTCTCTTTAGCAAGTGGTGTTGGGAAAATTGGACAGTTGCATGTAAATAAATGAAGTTAGAATACTCTCACACCCTACACAAAAATGAACTCAAAATGGCTCAAAGACTTACAAACAGGCACCATAAAACTCTTAGAACATAAGCAAATCATTCTAACACAAATCATCCCAAAGTTTTTTTAAGTCAGACTCCCAAGGCAAAAGAAATAAATAAATGGGACCTAATCTAACAAGCTTTTGCACAGCAAAGGAAACCATAAATAAAACTAAAAGACAACCTACAGAATGGGAGAAAATATTTGCAAACTATGTGACCAACAAGGGCTTAATTTCCAAAATACACAAAGAACTCATACAACTCAACAACAAAAAACAATCCATTTGAAAAATGGACAGAAGACCTATCTAGACATTTCTCCAAAGAAGACATGCTGTGCTCAGTTGCTCAGTCATGTCTGACTCTAAAACTGCCTGAACTGTAGGCTCCTCTGTCCATGGGATTCTCCAGGCAAGAATACTGGAGTGGGTAGCCATTCCCTTTTCCAGGGGATAGTCCAGACCCAGAGATCAAACCCACATTTCCTGCACTGGAAGGAAATAATTAAAGAGTGAATCATAGTGAAATGAAACAATGTTTATTCAGGGAGACACACACTCCACAGACAGTCTGGGCCATCTCAGAAGATGAGAAACCCCAGGGCACAGGGTTGTCAGTTTTTATAGGGTTGGATATTTTCATAGGCTAATGGGTGGGAGGATTATTCCAACTAATTTGGGGAAGGAGTGGGGATTTCCAGGAATTGGACCACTGTCCACTTTTTGGCCTTTTTTGGTTCTTGTTCAGTCACTGAGTTGTGTTCAGCTCTTTGCAACCCCATGGACTGCAGCACGCCAGGCTTCCCTGTCCTTCACTATCTTCCACAGTTTGCTAAAACTCACGTCCATTGAGTCAGTGATGCCAAAGAAGACATATAGATGGCCAATAGGTACATGAAAAAATACTTCGTATTGCTCATTGTTGTTCAGTTGCTAAATTGTATCTAAATCTTTGCAACCCCATGGACTGCCGCATGCCAGGCTTCCCCGTTCTTCACTGTTTCCCGGAGTAGCTCAAGCTCATGTCCGTTGTGTCGATGATGCCATCCAACCATCGCATCCTCCTTCAGCCCCTTCTCCTGCCCTCAATCTTTCCCAGCCTCAGGGTCTTCTCCAATGAGTCAACTCTTCATAGAGAAGTACAGATCAAAACTACGAGATACCACCTCACATCAATCAGAATGGCCTTCATTAAAAAGACTACAAATAAAAAATTCTGGAGAGAGTGTGGAGAAAAGGGAACCCTCTCACACTGTTGGTGGCAACATAAATTTGTGCAGCCACTATAGAATACAGTATGGAGGTTACTCAAATAGCTAGAGTTGCCATATGATCCAGCAATCTCACTCCTAGGCATATACCCAGATGAAACTATAATTTTAAGAGATACAGTCATCCTTATGTTCATAGCAGCACTATTCATAATAGCCAGACATGGAAACGACCTAAATGTCCCATGACAGATGAACGGATAAAGAAGATGTGGTGCAAATACACAATGGACTACTGCTCAGCCATAAAAATGAATGAAATAATGCCATTTACAGCAACCTGAGTGAACCTAGATATTATCATACTAAGTTGAGTCAGAAAAGACAAATACCATATATCACTTACATATGGAATCTAAAACATGACACAAGTGAGCTTATCTACAAGACAGAAACAGACTTACGGAGACCAGACGTGTCGTTGCCAAGGGGGGAGGAGGAGTGCGGGAGGCTTGGAGGGGGGTCGGGGTTAGCAGATGTGCACTAGTTTATATAGAATGGATAAATAACAAGAGCCCACCGGATAGCACAGGGAACTATACTTAATATCCTGTGATAACCCATAATGGAAAAGAAATTAAAATATATAACTGAACCATTTTGCTGTATGGTAGAAATTAGCTATTGTAATCAACTATTGTAAATCAACTATACTACCATAAAAAAAAAAAAAAGACAAGTTTAGGGTAAATGTCAGGTTTAGGGTATATAACTTGCCCAAGGTCACTCAGCTAATGAGGTCCAGAGAGACAGGGCTGGGGCTAGCACCATTTGGATCCAAAGACTTGTTTCTTTATCACTCTGCACTGGAACTTTTCTCACCAGAAGCAATCTAACTTACTTATTCAGATAAAGGTGTTATGTCATTGAAATAAGGGAGGTGGTTGTGTAGGTAGTAGAAAAATGCCCAGGGACCTTAACTTCAGTTTGGAAGACAATATGGTGACTTTATCTGTTGAGAGCTGTGTCACAAATAACACCTTACTAACAGTGGAAACAGTGTCAGACTTTATTTTGGGGGCTCCAAAATCACTGCAGATGGTGACTGCAGCCATGAAATTAAAAGACGCTTACTCCTTGGAAGAAAAGTTATGACCAACCTTACTTTGCTGACTAAGGTCCTTCTAGTCAAGGCTATGGTTTTTCCTGTGGTCATGTATGGATGTGAGAGTTGGACTGTGAAGAAGGCTAAGTGCCGAAAAATTGATGCTTTTGAACTGTGGTGTTGGAGAAGACTCTTGAGAGTCCCTTGAACTGCAAGGAGATCCAACCAGTCCATTTTGAAGGAGATCAGCCCTGGGTATTCTTTGGAAGGAATGGTGCTAAAGCTGAGTCCGGTACTTTTGCCACCTCATGAGAAGAGTTGACTCCTTGGAAAAGACTCTGATGCTGGGAGGGATTGGGGGCAGGAGGAGAAGGGGACGACCGAGGATGAGATGGCTGGATGGCATCACGGACTCGATGGACGCGAATCTGAGTGAACTCCTGGAGTTGGTGATGGACAGGGAGGCCTGGCATGCTGCGATTCATGGGGTTGCAAAGAGTCGGACACAATGGGGTGACTGAACTGAACTGAATAAAGCGCTGACATTTTCTACTGACTTATAAATTAACATGGGTTCACAACGAGCTCCTGGCTTGCATAACTTGATGCTTTTTGAACAGGCAAGATCACCTGTAGGGGTGAATGTCCTGTGAACTGCATCATGTGTGATGTGGCAAAAGAAGAACAGATGCTTCGCAAGCATGCAAGGGCAGCAGTAATAAAATCAGGTTCCCTTGGTTCCTCCCAAAGTAGAATTAGGTACTGCTGAGTTTCCTCCTTCTTCTGGGTCTCTGACTTCCAAGCTGCACAAGAACATACCGACCAAACACAGGTATGCATATTCTGAGGGTGATGACAGCCCTGAGGGAACGGGCTTAGTGTTAGAAAGGGAACCTCACGCACTCTCTTGCCCCCTTCCAGGCTCAGGCCCCCTTCTGGCTCCTCTGGGTGATTATATCGATAACTGCATTTAGGAACAAGTGGCAGGGCAGCAGCTGTGGCTAACGGGGAAAGGGAGGGAACTTTATAGCAGGGAGGGTGCTTATATAACACAATGGAATATTACTCAGCTATTAAAAAGAAAGCATTTGAACCAGTTCTAATGAGGTGGATGAAACTGGACCCTATTATACAGAGTGAAGTAAGTCAGAAAGAAAAACACCAATACCATATATTAACACACATATATGGAATTTAGAAAGATGGTAACGATGACTCTACATATGAGACAGCAAAAGAGACACAGATGTAAAGAACAGACTGTTGGACTCTGTAGAAGGCAAGGGTGGAATGATCTGAGAGAATAGTATTGAAACATGTATATTATCACATGTGAAATAGATCGCCAGTCCAAGTTCGATGCATGAGGCAGGGTGCTCAGGGCTGGTGCACTGGGATGAGCCAGAGGGATGGGATGGGGAGGGAGGTGGGAGGGGATTCAGGATGGGGGACACGTGTACACCCGTGGCTGATTCATGTCAATGTATGGCAAAACCCACCACAATATTGTAAAGTAATTAGCCTCCAATTAAAATAAATTAATTCATTTTTTAAAAAGAAAAAAAATAACCTTTATAGGTAGGTTATAGGGGAAATTGACTTCAGGTTTGCTCACTGGTTAAACCAGCAGAGAAGCAGGTCCCTCCTAGCCCCTCAGGTTGACTGTCACAGACAGGTGTTTCCCTTTGATAACTAGCAGAGTGGAACTGATCTAATCTAAGGATTAGAACAATCACTAGCTAGGGGCAGGAGTTGGGGGGGTGGGGCTGGGCAAGCTTGTGGGCAGTTACTGTTTAGGGTCTATGATGGAGGAGGAGTCAGGGGAATTATTTTTGGTAGTGGGTGGTTAAGACTCCACCTTCCAATGCAGGGGGCGTGAGTTCAGCCCCTGGTTGGGGAATTAAGGTCCCACATGCTGCAAGGGATGACTAAAAGACCCCCTCTTTTTAAAAAGAGTTAGGGTGAGTTAACAGGTGAGTTAGGGGGTAGGTGAAGCAGGGACAACAGGGGCTGTACAGAGAGCAGAACAGTCATCTTGAGTGGTCTGAACGAATTATACTCTCCACCTCTCCACACCCTGCTAGACACTCAAAAGCTTGGCCCACCCATCATCTGACATCCCTGGAGCCAGGTATTAGAGGGGCACTGCAACTCGGCACCAAATGCAATACAAACAACAGCGCTAAAGCAGGTTAGCAGGAAACACCCGGCATGCTAAGCGTAATGGCCCTCCAGGAAGTGGGGCGAAGTTTGGAGCCGAGTGCTCATGTGGTCACTGGGGAGGAAGTCCAGGGCAGTGACATCCTATCTAGCTATAAGGGAAGGCCACTCTGGCCTCCGCAAACCCAGAGCCACCCCCATGGAGTAGAGGAGGAAGGCCTTGGCTTTAAAGGAAACGTTCTGGTGGCCTAGCCAGGTGTCAGCAGTCACAGTACAGGTCTGCCACCCCACATTAGGTTGGGTGCCATTAGTACTGGACTGATTAGGCGTTTCCAAACAAAAAGCAGTTAATTCCACTAGTTGGATCTGTGTGGCAGGAAGCCAGCGACTCCACTCCACACAACATAACCTGAGGCATCCTTCACGAGCAGTAATCCTGGCAACGTGTAAAATTGTTGTTCAGTAATGTTTCCTGACAAGTGCACTTCTGACATAGTGCTGTGCTCCGGGACGGGAAGATGGTGAGCTGACCCACATGGTTGCGTTACCTAGGGCCATTTTCCATGGAAGTCCAGAGGTGGACACCAAGGGCAGCTTGCTGTAGACCCAGCAATTAGACTGATTTTGCAGCGAGGCCATTGCTGCTGCCCACTCCATGAATAGATTTTCTCTGCTCAAGCTAAGGATGAGATGTAAGACCTCTAACAGGCATAGCACAGGGGAGATCATGACTCTCAGCAAAATGCAAGTAGAAACCATATTCAGAAATGATACCCCTCCTGCCTCTGGTTTTTTCTGGCCTATAATACTTGTAGCTCAGTCGGTAAAGAATTTGCCTGCAATGCAGGAGACCCAGGTTCGATCCCTGGGTTGGGAAGATCCCCTGGAGAAGGAAATGGCAACCCATTCCAGTATCCTTGCCTGGAAAATCACATGGACAGAGGAACCTGGTGGGTTGCAGTCCATGGGGTCACAAAGAGTCGGGCACGACTGAGCGACTAACACACACACGCATAATAAGTTCAGATAAATCAAGTTTTCAGTTATGCAGAAATATGTCTAAAATCACATCTATACAGACATCCTGCTCTATTTTGGATGCCTGAACTGTAGTTAATTTTGATTTATTTTTCTTTCAATAGCTTTGATTTAACAATTTAAAAGAAGGATAGAAAAAAATAAAGGAGGAAGGAAAAGTCAGGAAACTTGGATACAATCTGAACTTTAAAAATACAATGTTGGCTTTAGTTTGTGATTTTGTCATTTTGGGGATGCAACACTATTGGCTACAGATGACACACAATCACCTTGACCTGAGCAGAAAAACTTTAGCGTGCTCCACAATGGCGGTATCTGAAGGAGACAGATGTTTGCCCTACCTAAGTGTTGTATGACCCAATGGATATATCCCTTCCCAAATAATTATATATCACGCAAATATTTTTATAGCATAATTTTGAATTTTAAATGTACTTTTTTAATGCTTAAAGCATATGCACATGACCAGGGCTATTTTGGTTAGCCAATCATGTCAAGATCAGAATGACTTCTCTTAATATGTGAATATTTCTATCATTTTCCCCTTTGGATTGCAAGTCTTTTGATGGAAAGCATTGATGATCAGAATATCTGTCCCCTGATGGCTGCCGCCTGCCCTGGGTCCACCATGTCCCTTGGTGCTAGGCCTCCTGTGTATATTACACACACACATAAATACCTAGTTACCTATGTGGGTGTAAAACTAATCAGACAAGCTCAGAGATGTGTCAGTGGAGGAACATTTAATTAATCACACTGAACTGTTCCACGCTGTACACGTGCGGTTAGCAGCAGACTCAGGCAAGCAGTGCCACACAGAGATCTCTGCGACAGTTTCACTAGTGAGTTCTCTCTCTGTCCTGAACACTGAGGGCAACAGTACAGTTAGTAGTGAACCCCTAACTTTCAGTGTCGATAGGGAGAAAAACATTGGTTAAAAAGTTCAGTTGAATTAGCAGGATGGGCCTTAACAGGCTGGGCCCGGGTTTGGGGGTCAGTTGCCTGTCACTGCTGCCATCTTCTCCTCGTGCCAACATGGGCGTCATTTGCGGGGGCAGTCTTTCCTATAGGTCAGCCCAATGGAGAGGCCCTTCTCAAGTGGGAATATGATTTCAAGAGTTATGTTCCTCCAGTTCTATTGCATACTTAAGAATATCTGATAAGGGTCCTTTTGACAAAATTTCTGTTAATCTGTTTTATCATTTGCACTCATAGGAAATACTCCCCACTCTAGTTTGTAAGGTGAGACCTGCTATCACATCCATCCCAAGTATATTCTGGGATTGGGACTATGAACACTTCATATTAGGGGTGGGGGCAGCTACCCAGTTTGTGGCATCAATGATATTCTTTTGCTCTACCATTCCACCCCCATACCAGTCAACAATAGAGAGGGGGCCGTGGAGCCAGTGGACAATTCTATATATTAATGTCCATTCAGCCCTGGTGTTTACCGTGACTAAACAATCTTTCTATTCGTTCAGTTCAGTTCAGTCACTCAGTTGTGTCCGACTCTTTGCGACCCCATGAATCGCAGCACGCCAGGCCTTCCTGTCCATCACCATCTCCTGGAGTTCACTCAGACTCACGTCCATTGAGTCAGTGATGCCATCCAGCCATCTCATCCTCTGTCGTCCCCTTCTCCTCCTGCCCCCAATCCCTCCCAGCATCAGAGTCTTTTCCAATGAGTCAACTCTTCTCATGAGGCCAATAAATGGTTAATTTTACTTGAGGTGCCTGGTTCACGGAAACCCGCATTACCAGGGCCTTCCTCTGAAGCCTACATTACTGTGACCTGGGATTTTCTGGGACCTTGACCATACCCCCCTAATCTAGTAGCCTTGGGGCTGACATTCCTTCCACCACTGATGGTAGGGCCTCTTCCTCTGGAGGAGTAGGAGGGCCTTGCTGTTGTTCAATAGCTCAGTTGGTACTTGTTGAGGTTTTAGCTTCTGCCATAGCTCCACTAATGCAGCACTAAGTTGCTTATCTGTCTTGGTTATAGGGGCCCCGCCTCCTCTAGGTCCTCCCACTTCTGTTTTCTAGTTACTCAGGTGAGTCCCCAGAAAGAGCAAGGAGGAGCTGTACTTCCTTCTCCCTTTTAGGGATTATGGTTCTGATCCTCTGGTGCTGTATCTTTTCCATTTCTCCGAACTCTACTATTTTTTGCACCACCTAGCAACTGGGTGCTCTACTAAGGGACTAAGGATGAAAACTGGAGCCCCAGACTGTTGCCCAGCAGCAGCCTGGAGGACCATGTTTTTCATGCCTAATGTAAATAGCTCATTATCTGGGCGCTAACAGTGCTGGCCATCTATGGCGTGTGTCACGCCTGGTTCTCTTAATGAATCCTATAGTCTTTCCATGATTTACCAACAGAGAGGAGTAGGAGGTACATCCCCTGCATTGGGCTAGGCGGCCTGGCAGCCAGCCATTACCCAAGAAAGCAGGAAAATCACTTTGCCCTCATTGATGGCTCTATATAAGTCCTGCTAGAAGGCTGGATGCTTAGTCACTGAGGCCATCATTAACATACCCTGGTCAGTTAACATCATGCCTTCCCCCACTGACATCCCAGACACACAGCAACCAAGCAATGACTGGCCTAAATTTGTCACCCAGTTCAACTCACTCGGTCGGAATACAGTCTCTGACGGTGGCCAGTTGGCCCCACTCTAGGGGTGGGAGCAAATCATTGCCTACACACTGTGCGCTAAGCTGATCTGGTTTATATTTGGTGTCACCACAGGGCTACCTACTGGCCTCACCCCAGTCTTCTTCCTCACTAGTGCCCTCAATGGAGTCTCACACTTTGAGGTCCCAAATCGGATGGGCCATGAGCATCTGAACTGGGGAAGCTGCCTCCTCTTAGCTAGGCCATGTGGCAGACTAATGTCTCTAACTTCCCGTCTGGTTCCCTCAATCGACTCATGTGTCTGTAGTTTTGGTTTGGGCCAGTCTCGCTTTCTCTCGGGGAAGGCAAGGCCGCCCACTCCAGTACTTTTGCCTGGAAAACCCCAGGGATGGGGGAGCCTGGTAGGCTGCAGTCCATGGGGTTGCGAAGAGTCAGACACGACTGAGCAACTTCACTTTGACTTTTCACTTTCATGCATTGGAGAACGAAATGGCAACCCACTCCAGTGTTCTTGCCTGGAGAATCCCAGGGACGGGGAGCCTAGTGGGCTTCCCTATATGGGGGATCCCTACAGGGTCAGACACAGAGTCAGACACGACTGAAGCGACAGCAGCAGCAGCAGCAGCAGCAGCAGCATTTCTCCTGTGTTTTGACTCGTGCTCTAGGTGCCTAACCTCAGCCTTGGCTGCTAGCTCAGCGCCTGTGGGCTTTCTTGCCACAGTGAGGAACAGCCAGTTCACAGCTGCCGCCACTGCCCTGTCATCTAACTTCTTTCCTCCCACTGTAATGGAGGCCAATAGCTCTGCAATACGCTCAGGAGTGTCTGTAAGTTCTGGTACTCTGTTGGAAGCTCCCGTTCATCAAGGGCAACCACCACAGGGCCCCACATGCAAGTGCGCAACCACCCCAGGATTTTACTGGCAACTGTCCACTCCTTGTCCTTATTTCCTGACATCTTAGCACTCACGAGAGTTTCCTTGGCCTCCTGGTTGGCTTGACAGTTGCTGGGTGCACCGCAGGCCTGCTGGGTCACCTCGCAGGCCTGCAAGGTTTGCAGTTGCCCAGTCTCGAGACCAAAGAAACAGCCTGGAGCTGCCGACAGAGATGTCAGTGGTTTATGGGAGAGGGGAACACACAGGAAATTAGACACATCCAAAGCAAGGTCCTGGAGCCAACCTGCAGACAAGATGAGGTAGCAGTCTCCTACCAGGAAGGAGGAGAGGCTACATCCAGTTATAGGGGAATTGACATCAAGTTGGCTCATTGGTCACCAGGGAAAACAGGGGAGGAGCAAGTCCTTCATAGCCTCCTGGGGCAGATATTTCCCAGCTGGATGGAGCCGTTCTGGCCTAAGGATTAAAACAATCACAAGCTGGGGGTCGGGGAGAGGAAAAGTGGATTGGAACTAAGTACTCAGGCAATTCCACTTGGGCTCTGTGATTAAGAGGTAACATCAGTCAAGTGAGTAAGGTACAGATGAGGCAGGGACTGGGGGCAGGGGATGCGTGGAGAGCAAGAGAAGAGCAGTCTTGCATGGCCTCATCATACAGCAGATTCCGCAGCACATGTTTTTCCTGTATATTCAAGATTTTTTTAAAGAAGAATTTCAAATGTTGCAGGAAAGAGAATGGGGTGCAAGAGGATGGTCATATCCCAGGGCTCAGCGAGTCCCTGGGACAGCAGTCGTGTGTGGATTCTTAACTTTGTGCAGGAAATAATTCAAGAGCAGGTCATAGGAAAATGAAAGGTTTATTCAGGGAGATACACACTCCACAGACAGAATATGACCCATCTCAGAAGATGAGAGATTCCAGGGTTGTCAGTTTTTATAGGGCTAGGTATTTTTATCGGCTGATGAGTGGGAGGATTATTCTAACTATTTGGGGGAAGGGGTGGGGATTTCCAGGAATTGGACCACTGTCTACTTTTGGCCTATTGTGATTGTTGTTGTTCAGGCACTGAGTTGTGTTCAACTCTTTGAGACCCCCGTGGACTGCAGCATTCTAGGCTTTCCTGTCCTCCACCATTTTCTGCAGTTTGCTTAAAATAATGTCCATTAAGTTGGTGATGCCATCCAACTATCTTATCCTCTGTCATCCCCTTGTTCTCCTGCCTTCAAGCTTTCCCAACATCAGGGTCTTTTCCAATGAGTTGGCCCTTTGCATCAAGTGGCCAAAGTATTGGAGCTTCAACTTCAGCATCAGTCCTTCTAGTGAATATTCAGGCTGATGTCCCTTAGGATTGACTGGTTTGATCTCCTTGCTGTCCAAGGGACTCTCAAAAGCCTTCTCCAGCACTACAGTTCAAAAGGATCAATTCTTTGGAAGCATCAGCCTTCTTCACAGTCCAACTCTCACATACATACATGACTATTGGAAAAGCCATAGCTTTGACTATACAGAGCTTTGTTGGCAAAGTGATGTCTCTGCTTTTAATATGCTGTCTAGGTTTGTCACAGCTTTTCTTCCAAAGAGCTATGGAAGATCTTTTAATTTCATGGCATGCACAGTGATCTTAGAGCCCAAGAATTACGGTTGGCCTAAAAACTGTCTTGGTGCCTGCAAGTGTGTCATTTATTATCATGGTTGTAGTTGTGCTCAGATGTGTCTGAATCTCTGCGGCCTCACGGACTGTAGCCCACCAGGCTCCTCTGCCCCTGGAAAAATTTCCCAGGCAAGAATACTGGAGTGGGTTGCCATTTCCTTCTCTGGGGGACTCTTTGCAGATCAGGGATTGAACCAGCATCTCTCGCATAGACGGTGGATTCTTTACTAGGGGAGCTCTAGTTCCTCCTCCTACATAACACTGTACCTTTGAGTTCTGCAGGAAGTAAGGTCTCCACTCGGGTGAAGGATGTTGACCCTCCTGACTTCAATCAGCTAAAGCTTGGACTCTGTCAACCTCCTTGCCTGAATTCTATGCTGAACTCTCCTCTGCTCAATCCCCTTCATACATACGTATGTATTCTTCACTTAAAACTTCCCCAGTTTTGCTAGTGGGGAAATGCTGCTTTGGGAAAGATTCTCCATGGTCTCCTTACTTGCTGCAAGTAATAATAAATCTTTCCTCCTCCTGATCTTTGGCTTGTTTGTAACTATTGGTTTGACATCCAACAAGAGGCAAAACCAGTTTTGGGGTAACAGCTGTACCGTAAAGTTGTAAATTGTTTCTGGGTATGTAGGTTGTTTCCAGTTGTCTTGTTCTGAAATTTCCTTGCAGTCCTGTGAGTAAGACTCTGTGTACTTCAGGAGGCATGGTTTCAGTTGCTGGCCTGCTTGCTGCACGGCCAAAAAAAAAAAAAAAGTTGTACAACCAGTTGTCTTGTTTTGTCTATCACATGTGGTAACATAATTGTGTTTGTCCATATGGACTCTAAAAAAAATGCCCGAAGAGGTGATCATCTCCCCCCCCTCCTCACATCCTGGCAGAAGGCTGTTCTCAAGTCAGACTGAGTCTGGTTACAAGAAAAACAACTGGGGCAGAAGGCAGAAGGAGCTCTAGAACCTCCAGGAGACATGGCTGCGTTTACAGGAAGGAAGTACAAATCTTTCAAGTTCTGAGAGTCCCAGGAGAGCAGCTGCTTCCAGCATCTGTTTCCTTCTGAAAATAGGATGTTAAACTATTGTCTCTTTTTGGCTCAGGGTTTGGATTTAATAATCTATCCATTCCTTCACTGTGGGCTTTATGGGTCTAGTCTTTTTTTTCCAGAATGTAAGGAAGGAGATTTTTTTTTTTCTTCTAATCTCCCAACATCTGGGAAGAGGAAGTTGGACATGTTTCATATTCTCACATTTGTTTTCAATTCCTGCCCTCCAGTGCTATGTGTCTGATACATTTGTGGTTACTTTTCCCTTTGGGGCATTAAGTAATTTCAGGCATGTGTACCTGAATCACTGCTCTGCTCTGGGCATGGGTTGGGGTGGGGATAGGGTAAGGGAGGAATAGCATAGCTGAGGTTAACTTGCTTAAGACCTGAGGTTTCCTTCCCTTGATAAGGACTCCACGGAGACTGAGTTTTGCATCTAGATTCAGTCTAGGTTCTTTCTCTTGCTTTGAATAGAATTGGTTGTGGGAAGGGGAGGACTTTGTTTTTTGCATAAGCTTTTTATTTTTCTATATTTTGGCCACATCCCATGGCACGTGGGATCTTAGTTCCCTGACCAGAGATGAAGCCTGAACCCCTTGCAGTGGAAGTGCAGAATCTTAATCACGTTTTGTTTTTTAATTACAGTGTCTTTCAATTAGATAAATGAAATATAAAATCTAAACTTATTTTGTAGGGCCTCTCTTAGAACGTACAATAGGCTCAGAGGAATATGGATCATTTTGCAAAGCAATGTCCTTGCTCTTGCTGGCCCAGAAGAACCCGGAGACTTTGTTTATAACGTATCTGGGTGTTCCTATCAGGTTGAAAGCCCTGATCTTTTTTACATGTAAATCATTACTGAAGGAAGTGGATCTGGCAGGGAGGGGGAAATGGCTCTGAAAAGCGTGTTCAAGGATCTTGGTCCCAAAGAATGTGAAACATCTGTGGAGCATGGGGCTGCTGGCAGACAGCAAGTGCCACGCTGCTTGTGTCCTGCAGCAGTTGCAGCAGCTAAACCAAGGTCCCGTGTGAAAGGACATGAGTCAGCACTGTGTCATCAGGAAGGCAGGACACCTCAGGACACGCCAGGCTCAGACAGGAGGCTCAGCTCATGATTGAATGTTGGCTGAATGGGCTTGGGCAAGAGAGAAAACAGCCCAAGGGAGAAAAGTGAAGTAAACTTAGGAGGAGAGCTAGCACTTGGCTGGAAATAACTGGCCTCCTTTCATGTCCTCCCTCGGAAATACCATGAGAGAGGGTGAAAGATTTAGGTTCATTATTAATTTTCTATTTCAATTAATTTCAAGCTTATAGACTGTGACTCTTCAAGGGCCACCCTTCGGGCCTCCTCCTCCCTATGGCCAGCATGCATTAAAGTCATTGTCGAATTCCAGCCCTTCCTGCAGAGGCAAAGGCCCAGTAAAGCAACCTCACCACTGTATGACTTAGGCATTAGACTAACATGTGATCTCTTATTAAGCATTAGTTTGGCATCCTGGAATCACATTAAATGGAGAAATATTGGGTTGGCCAAAAACTTTGTTCAAGGTTTTCCATAAGATGTTACAAAAACCTGAACAAAATTCTTTGGCCAACCCAATACATATTGATAAAAGGTTTAGCTTAACTGGTGTGATACCTTTTCTCTTACGTAGTAATAATTACCCTCTGATCGAAGCTGGTGTTATTCTCTGTCATAGAAATGTCCCAGCTCAATCTCCAGTGGTTCTGTTTTGGCATTTTAAGGTTAACGCTCTTATAGCACTGTCCTAGATAATAGCCACAGGCCACATGAGACCATTAATTTAAATTAATTAAAATTAAATTTAAAATTCAGATCCTCAGTCTCAAGTGCTCACTAGTTACATGTGGCGAAGGACAGTGTGGGGAGAGAACATTTCCCTCATCACAGAAAATTCTATTGGACAGTGATAGTGCAGGCCACGCCAGAGTTATTGTTTTGAATAATTGTGCCAGATTATACACACACACACACACACACACACACACACACACACACACACACGCTCACATCATCTCCCCAACCCCTTTTTCTCTTCCTATAGGGGAGTGAAAGTGAAAGTCATGCCCGGCTCCATGGGCTAAACAGTTCATGGAATTCTGCAGACCAGAATACTGAAGTGGGTAGCCTTTCCCTTCTCCAGGGGATCTTTCCAATCCAGGGGTCAAACCCAGGTCTCCTGCATTGCAGGCGGGTTCTTTATCAGGTGTGGTGGGTGGGAATATGAACATGCCTCACAGTGATGCTCCTGGTGGTTCACTCTGCAGTGGATAGATGGAGCTCACTAGTCCCTCCTGTGTCCCACACACTGGGGGCATGTAGGATGCAACTGTGAAGACAGAGCACGCTAACAGCCTTCTAATGTTTGACCCTACACCAAGTGTATCCCCAAGGGGATAGAAAGATGAGGGAGACAGAATCCCTGCCCTTGACAAGCTCAGAGGAGACAGCCCCACAGTCACAGTGAGCTCTAGGCAGTCACGTGCGAGCAGCTCCAAGGAGAAAGGATAAATGTCTGGGCGATAAGGATGAACTGATAAACCCAGCTCAAGGCCACAAACATTCAAAAGCAAGCTGGGAGAATCCCAAGAGACTTGGGTAAAGACCATTCCAGTTGGAGGGACCAACCCAAAATTTCAAGGTGGGAGTGAGGCCCATGTGATTGCAGCATCAGATTTGGTGAAGAACCAGGTCTTGAACAGAACAGCTTTAGGCTATTGAAATAACAATGTTAAGGAAACTCCTGTGTTAGTCATGCATAAATGTGCAGTGATTCCCCAGTGGCTCAGCAGTAAAGCATCTGCCTGCAGTGCAGGAGACTCAGGAGATGCAGGTTCGTGGGTTCAATCCCTGAGTCAGGAAGACTCCCTGAAGAAGGAAGTGGCAACCCACTTCAGTATTCTTGCCAGGAAAATCCCATGGACAGAGGAGCCTAGCAGGCTATAGTCCATGGGGTCACAAGGAGTCGAATGACTAAGCGCAGGTCTTGAAAGCCCCACATTCTAGGCTAAGAAATTGGAAGGTTGTCCTGAAGGCAAATAGGATTTTAAGTAGAGGAGTAACGAATGAGGATTTGCTTTTTAGCAAGCTTATACTGCCAGTTGGTGGAGGATAGAAATCTGAAATTAAAAGGCCAGTGAATTATGTGGCTATTTCAGAGCTTCATCAGAGATGACAGAACCAGATTTCCAGCAGTGGTGGGAATGTAACTGGGAAAGGTTAATTTTGAATTTATGGTTCAGACGGTAAAGTGTCTGTCTACAATGCAGGAGGCTCGGGTTCGATCCCTGGGTTGGGAATATCCCCTGGAGAAGGAAATGGCAACCCACTCCAGAACTATTGCCTGGAAGATTCCATGGACAGAGGAGCCTGGCAGGCTACAGTCCATGGGGTCACAAAGAGCTGGATACGACTGAGCCACTTCACTTCACTTCACTTCACTTTATGCTGGGTCTCCTTCTGTGACTTTAATCCTCATCTTGCCTTTTTTCTTACTGTGGGCATACATACTGTGAAGGACTGTAAGGAAGTAAAACTTGCACATTCCTCAGCCTGAGGTTTCCCACTCTAGAGGACATTTGCAAGGATTAAATAGTCTTTTTACTTTGTTGCCTCACTTCCCCTCATCATACATAAAATAAACTGGCAATCAGGCCTAACAAGATGGTTATTTTGAGACACTAGCCTGCCCTCTTCTTGGTCAGCCGGCTCACCAATAAAGTTCCTTCTTCATCCCAATACCTCATCTCAGATTTATTGGCCTATCGTACGGTGAGCAGAGCGAGTTCAAACTTGGTAATAGACATAGAGATGAGAAGGAGGGATCTGAGAGGTATTAGGCAGAACATCAAAGGACCTTAGTAGGATATGACGAGCTGGTGAATTAGAAGAGTCATGATGATCAGCGGCTGGGACCATCAACAGAGATGACAAACTGTGTCATAGGTGACCTTAGGTGGGGTTGAAAAGCTGGAGCTGAAAGGCTGGGGATGGGTGGGAGGGAACAGGAAGTGAATATAATACTCTTTCAGAAACATGCAAGTGTTTGAAACTTTTCGGTCCTTAGTTTATGCAGCTTCTCTCTATGTATCTGTTCATTTTGAATGTTCTCCTTGAAAAGCCAGTCTCTGATTTCAGCATCTACTATTCTAATATCTTTCAAGTCAGAGCCCTTATCTCTGTCTCCACTGTGCTTTCATTACTGCAGGACATCCTGTCCCAGGCTTGCAATAAGAACCATCTCCCAGCCTTCATGTTGGCCTAGCTTGCTTCCAATCCATTCTCCACCGAGGGTGGTCTTTCTAAAACAGAAATGTGGTCCATGCACATCTTCAGTAAAGCCATTCAGTGACATATAGCTGGCAGGGTAAAGTCTCAGCCTCTGAACTGCCTGGCCCAAAAGGCCTTAAGTGATCCAGAGCCTGCCTGCCTCTTACTTCTCACTTACACACCTCCCCTTGCTGCAGACCAAGTGGAAGTACCCAGGCTCTCCATGGCCTCCAAGCTTCTCCAGCACCAGTTCCTGATGTGAAACATCTTTACCTGGCTAAATCCAATTTCTTCTTCCAGGAAGTTTCCTAGAACCTTCTAAAGACATGCTAGCATATGTGCCTCTATTTTCACTCTGCAGCAAACTCTGTGCAGTGTTCTTCATTGCTCTGAATTTAACTGACTGTTCTCTCAACAGAATTGGGGCTTCCTTGGTGGCTCAGATGATACAGAAGACTTGGGTTCGATCCCTGAGTAGGGAAGATCCCCTAGAGAAGGCAAAGGCAACCCATTCCAGTATTGCTGCCTGGAGAATTCCATGGACGGAGGAGCCTGGTGGGCTACAATCCATGAGGTTGCAGAGTCGGACATGATTGAGTAACTAATGCAATAACAACGTGTTGGGTGCATACATCTGAATTAACTCATAACAACCCTATAAGGTGCATACTAACATCACGCTCAACTTATAAACAAGGGAACCGAGACACAAAGAGGTTTAATAAATTGCCCATGGACACAAAGCTAGCAACTGGCAGTACGGAGAACCAATCCAGTGAGGCCCCAGGTCCACATTTGTGGGAAAAAAAAAAAATTGCCTGCCATTCCAGTTCTACAAGGATCAAGCCATTAGACACTGTAGTTGCCTCTGGGGAATTTAGGATGGAGGAAAACAGGAAGCATTCTGTGCTTTGGATATCAGCCCCTAGATGGTTAAGAAGCTTATCTATGGAAAATTTTCAGAGACCTCGGATTCTTGCATCTTCCCATACATAAAAAACACTAAATTCAATAAATATTTAGGTTCCTCTTTCTAAGAGTGCCTGCAAGAATTAATTCAAGATGATCAAATGAAAATATTGTTTAATTCACTAATTCTCACTTCCTGAGCACTGACTCTATGTCCAGGCACCGAGAATGGTGCTGGAGACCAGGAGTGAGGACACGGCCTGTAAGAAGCCGTAGGCGTGGGGAGAAGAATTCACAAGCTCATGGGAAGGAAGGAAGGAAGGAGAAACAAAGAAAGAAAAGGTAGGTCTTCACTTATTCATAACTCTCTTCCTGGAAGCTTCATGAAATTATCTGCCTTCTCCTAAAAAGAATTCTAGCCAGAATCTACTTTCTCAAGTGATGTTCCTGAGAACCATATGCTGGAAACTTCTTATAGATACTGAAGAGAGCTCCCATGGAAGCTGACATGGCTCTAAGTGTTCTGGACTGAGGCTGTGGGTTGGAAGACAAAAGCTTGGCTCTGGACCAGAAAACGGTTCCCTGGGCCGCCTCCAGAGCAAAGAGCTCATGTTGCCATCTGCTGGCTGCAGAGAAGATGGACCTGCGCCCAGCCTGTTTATAGGAGCTGGGAATGGCAGACTGGGAGAGGTGGGAACCTGTCACAACCTGTTTAGTTTGGAGGTGAGGAAACTAACGAAAAGGTCACATGGTCAGCCTTTGGCGTAGTCTGGGCCAGAAAGCAAGTTCAAGATTCCTGTAGAGCCTGATGCCTGCTCTCCTGGATTCAGATACATGAAATGTAAAATCCCTCATTTGCACTTTGGTCTTTTCCTAGCTCTTCCTCCTCTCGATTTCTTTGATCAGTCCTTGGGGAAGTCATCACACTTCCAGTAACAGACTACCCTCCCCCGTCCACCTCCAGTCTTGCTTAGGCTTGGTGGCAAGCCAATAAAATAAAGTAAAAGACGTTTTTGAAGTTTTGGAGGATGAAAGATTGTGGGTGAACCCAGCACCCGGCTTTTCACAGGAGGACTTCATCTGGGAGGTGCTGATAAATTTAATGGAAAGGAAGAGACATGCGCTGGGGGCTGGGAGGACAACACTTCACTTCTAGTCCAGCACGACATCTGCAGAACAGACCCCCAGCTGCTGGGCTTACCTCTCCAATAAGCTCCACGCCAAACATCTCTCTGCTATAGGCCAGCATTGCTCATGCTTGTCTCTGTGTGCACCTGCTCTCTCTAACACACTCACCTATCTTCACCCACATTTGCCCTCTGCCCTCCTCTGGAAGAGCCAGGGTAATCAAAATGACCTTGTGATAGAGGCAGCTCAGCTAAGTCTTCAGAGACATCTGGATTTTGTGTGTGCTGCTCTCTCCACAACAAACTGGAAAGTTCTTCAAGAGATGGGAATACCAGACCACCACATCTGCCTTCTGAGAAATCTATATGCAAGTCAAGAAACAATAGTTAGAACTTGACATGGAACAATGGACTGGTTTCAAATTGGGAAAGGAGTACCTCAAGGCTGTATATTGTCACCCTGCTTATTTAACTTATATGCAGAGTACATCATGTGAAATTCCTGGCTGGATGAATCACTAGCTGGAATCAAGGTTGCCAGGAGAAATAAAAATAACTTCAGATATGCAGATGATTACCACCCTTATGGCAGAAAGCAAAGAGGAACTAAAGAGCCTCTTGATGGTGAAAGAGCAAAGTGAAAAAGCTGGCTTAAAATTCAGCATTCAAAAAATGAAGATCATGGAATCCAGTCCCATCACTTCATGGCAAATAGATGGGGAAACAATGGAAACAATGAGAGACTTTATTTTCTTGGGTTCCAAAATCACGGCAGATGGTGACTGTAGCCATGAAATTGCTTGCTCCTTGGAAGAAAAGATATGACAGACCTAAAAAGTGAAAGTGAAGTGCAAGTCTCTCAGTCATATCCGACTCTTTGCGACCCCATGGACTACACAATCCATAGAATTTGCTAGGCCAGAATACTGGAGTGGGTAGGCTATCCCTCCTCCAGTGATGACAGACCTAAGACAGCATATTAAAAAACAGAGACATTACTTCGCTGACAAAAGTCCGTGTAGTCAAAGCTATGATTTTTCCAGTAGTCATGTACGGATGTAAGAATTGGACCACAAAGAAAGCTGAGCGCCAAAGGATTGATGCTTTTGAACTGTGGTGTTGGAGAAGACTTTTGAGAGTCCCTTGGACTGCAAGGAGATCAAACAAATCAATCCTAAAGGAAATCTGTCCTGAATATTCATTGGAAGGACTGATGCTGAAGTTGAAGCTCCAATACTTTGGCCACCCAATGTGAGGAACTGACTCATTAGAAAAGACCCCGATGCTGGGAAAGACTGAAGGCAGG
This sequence comes from Nanger dama, assembly GCA_917880005.1. Taxonomy (NCBI): domain Eukaryota; kingdom Metazoa; phylum Chordata; class Mammalia; order Artiodactyla; family Bovidae; genus Nanger; species Nanger dama. The sequence goes on along the minus strand of CAKJTW010000391.1, from coordinate 64,182 downwards.
AGAAGAAGGGGATGACAGAAGATGAGATGGTTGGATGGCATCACCAACTCAATGGACGTGAGTCTGGGAGCAAGGTTATGTACTTGAGAGATGGTGAAGGACAAGGAAGCCTGGTGTGTTTCCATGGGGTCCATGGGGTCACAAAGAGTCAGACATGACTGAGTGACTGAACAAAAACAACTCTCTCCACCATCCTGTTTACTGTGCATATACCTGTAGTAGAACTACGGTGAAATGCAGACTTCTCTGGTGACTCAGACAGTAAAGAATCAGTCAGCAGTACAGGAGACATGGGCTCAGTCCCTGCGTTGGGAAGATCCTCTGGAGAAGGGAATGGCAACCTATTCTGATATTCTTGCTTGGAGAATTCCATGGACAGATAAGCCTGGTGGGCTACAGTCCACATGGTTGCAAAGAGTCAGACATGACTGGGCGACTAACAGGGGCTGAGTTTGACTTGTGTGTCTGTTTCCTGTACTGGATGTATGAGCTCACCAAGATCGAGAATTGTGTCTTTTACATCTTTGTATTTTAATCTCTGGTATTTAATCCATGCCCAATGCACAGTGATTAGTCCAAAAAAATGATAGCTGGATGAGTATATAAGTGAATGATTAAGATGAATGATACATAAAATAATGGAGGTGATACGAGAGCACACGGGTCAAGCATGCAAAAGTCAACTAGAAACTGGCACCTGCCGAGAAGACTCACCAGCAAGGGAGCAACAGAAACAGGAGCATTTGCCAACTGCCTGTGCTGCTGCATGTGCTGACTTTCAACACTCCCTAAGGGAATTCAGGGTAGAGAGTGAGGCACTCTGTGCTCGAGAGAAACCGGTGGAACAAGTCTTTAGAGAGGTGTTTTGGGGAACTGATTTCAGGATCCCAATCCTTGTATCTCCTCGTATCTAGAAAAGCACTAAATCCTTCATGGTGGCATCAGCTCCTCGTGACTAGCAGAAAACCTCGTTTAAAGTAAGCACATTATTGCACTGAACACCCCTTCACCAAAATCTTATATATTGACTTTCCTCCACTGCTGGTTTGGAACAGTTCCTCAGAGCTACCTGAGGTGCTGTCTTTCAGGCTGCAGTTCTCATTTTGCCCCAAATAAAACTTAACTCTAAACTCTCATGTTCTGCATCTTTTAGCTGACCCAACTTTCAAGATGATAGCTTTGAAGAGGATAATATTTACATGAAGCTTAATATTTGATGTGTTTATTTAAAATCAGCCATGTATGATACTAGTTTTTTTCACTCATAGAGCATGTTATGATTTCCAGTGCCTTTTCATCTTTACTATCTAACTTGATACTCATTCTCATGTGCTGAAATAGAGAGGTTAGGGGATGAGCCCCAGGAATAAAGTATGCTTAAAGCAGAGCTTATGGTGGAACCTAATGCTCTGACCTCCCAGGCTGTTGTCCTTTTCACCAGGCCAGGGCCCAGCCTCTGTGGCTAAACTAGTACCAACTGGCATTATCCAACCTCCTTAAGTGGTTATAATCCAGTTATATCACCAGGAGGAAAAACATGGCTTTGCCTTTTGCTAAAGGACAATGAAACGTTAGCCTGTTAAAAGAAGGCTCAGATGGCACACTACCTTTAGAAATCCCTATGAGAATTTGAGGTGTCCATTAAAGTCAGACATGAAAAACCTCCTTCCAGGATCGAAAGGTGAAGCGAGTCAACAAATCTCCTCGGGCACCTACTTGCGGAGGCCACCTGGGTTTGCGAAGTGAACCAACAGGAAGGGGCCGCAGCAGCACAGAGAGAGGCTGAGTCTCCGTGTATTCCCGGCGCACCGTTGGAGCACAGAGTGCCTGTGGCAATTGCTCTATGCCAAAGAGAGACAGTGACCACAGATGGCTTCTCCAACATCTGGGAAGTGAAGTTAAATGCTATTACTTTGCTAAATATAGAAATATGTAAATACTAAGCACATAAAGACACCCACCTCAAAATTGCTAATATTTTGATTTTGAAAAATTTGTTTACACAGATACTTGATGCATGCAGTCAGAGGGGCTTTGGAGGCTGCAGTCAGGCACAGCCAAGACATGTCTTTTCAAATTTTGACCTTACAGCCATGAAGAGAAGTCGCTATTTTTTAATCCCGGGCAACATACAAAAGACATAACACTGGACATTTAAAAATAACCATTTCCAGTTTAATAGATTACATATAAGCCTATCTGCCACAAAATGTATCATTTTGATACTAAAATTTTTTGATCTGATACAATTCTGCATGGGCTGAAAATAAACAAGATAAGCTAAAACAGTATTAAAGGCAAAGGGAATTTGCAAAGCTGGAAGAAAGGAAAGCATGACACTGCCAACCCTCTCTGACCCTCCAGACAGAGGAGAAACCAGAGGTCTGGTTGTGTCTGAACAGAAGGAAGTATGCTGGAACCTGGATGATGCTGCCTATACAGAAAGGTTAATAATGGATAATCGCAAGAGAATGAGTCATTAAAATCTTTATTCTTTTTCATGAAAGGTTAGAAAGGATTGTCCCAAATATTAACTTTCATCAGGAATTTGTTTTTCTGAATATCCTGTATGTTTACCTTGCCTGATATAACTTTTTCCCAAGATGGGAGATTCAGGAGTGTTTGAAGCCATTGGCCTCCTGTTAACTCAGAGTTTGAGTACCACCATTCCTGAGAGGAGAAAAAGAAAACACAGAATTCATTACTGCTCCTCAGCTTGTATGGTCTCTTTTTAGAGTGGTCTAAAAAGAGAACTGGTCAAATGCACCTGAGCTTTTAAAATGAACATAGTTTGCTACCCAAACTGGGATAACTCTAACACAGAGAAGAAAATTCATTTACTTATTCAACAAATACTGAGTATACGGCACTGTGTTGGAGACGAAATGATTTTTGTGTTCTAACTGTTCACATTCTCGAGGAGAGGCAAGACATGTACACGAATAAAGGTGGTAGGGGTGTTTGGTTTCTCAGTTGTGTCTGACTCTGCGACCCCATGGACTGCTGCCTGCCAGGTTCCTCTGTACACGGGATTTTCTAGGCAAGAATACCAAGGTTGCCATTTCCTCTTATAAGAGATCTTCCTGACCCAGGGATCAAACTCACGTCTCCTGTGTTTCCTGGATTGGCAAGCAGATTCTTTACCAATGAGCCTACTGGGAAGCCCCATGAGAAGGTAGAGATCTTGCTAAAGGGGATTTGAAGGGTGGGAGGATCTCATGAGAACTCAAAGGGGAAGAGGCGGTGCAAATACCAAACCTATGGATATGTCATCCCTTTCAGTAAGAGTACCGAAAGGCCTCTGATGGCCTTCCACATCCAGGGAAATCCAAAGCAGGTAGTAGGCTTATTGGGCTCCTTAATATCCCCTGTGAGTGTCTTCCCCAGCTTGCTAGCTGATGCTACATACTTTGCTCATGTTCAGCCAGCATTTCTCCAGCACATTCCCTTGAGTTTCACAGAGCTGTAAGGCTTTGTTCAGGAAGAGGTCACAATTTTGCCCCTCTCCCATTAGTATACAGACATAGGCCATCAGATGGTAGAGCCTTGGGTAGAAGACAGGCCCAGTGGTGTTTTGAGCCACCAGATTCTCCAAGTTCTAAGGGAAAAAGCAACATAATAGAATCAGAAAGGGATCCTTGACTGAAAGGATTTTTCCATCTCAGATCATTTGGGATCATTTCAAGGGTATAAGCAATCAAGTAAAAAGCACATTACAGAAACATACATAGTAAGGAGTGGAGATTAGATGATAAAAGTCAAGTAGAGTGGACCCAGTGGCCTACCCCAACCAAGAACGTGATATGGAAAAAAAAAAAGAATGTGATATGGGTCTGCTCATTAACCCTTTTGGCAACCATTCTTAAAAAATGAAACTGAGTCCCTCTGAAACTCAGTTCCCCTGCTGAGTTTATGATTACCTTCTTTACCCAAAACCTTATTCTCTTTCTTGTCTTGCCCCATTCCCCTCAAGACTTGGACTTGAGGAATATCAAAGAAAGCAGGGGACTGAAACTGACTGAACGCCGCAGGGCCCTCCCATGTACAAAAAGCCCTTCCACGTCCCCTGTTTCTTGTTTGTAGAAAAAGGCTTCAGTCTCCTAGCTCTTCCCTGAGTTCCAAAGGGCAAATTCAAGGAGTTACTACTAATTAGGGAAGGAAGGGAACGTAGGAAAAAAACCAGACAAGAAACTATAGTTCAGTGATAAAAACAGAGTCTGAGCTCGTCCCCAAGGAAAATACATGACAATCTGATTCATATATTTGAGTTCTTCTGCAGGAGCTAAGACCCTCACCCAGCCAGGATGCTGACTCCATGCTGACTATAAGACATAGACCCCAGACTGGTTAGAACCAGGAGGTTGATGATTAAGATTTGTGAAACACCACTTGGTTACCTCACCACCAGCCAATCAGAATAAAGTCATGTACATGCAGCCCTCACTCCAAATGTTGCCTTTAAAAACCTTTCTTTGAAAGTCAATGGGGAGTTTGGGTTTTTGAATAGGAGCCACCCATTCTCATTGCTGGGCCTGACAATAAATGCTGTACTTTCCTTCACCACTACCTGGTGTCAGTAAATTGACTTTGCTATGTGGCCAGCAAGCAGACCCAAGTTCAGTTCAATAACAGCAGCAACATTTTCTTTTGTTTACCAAAGCAATATAATTTTTAAAATTTAAAGAATTACACCTCAACTGAAAAAAATGTAAACATTGAAAAGGGGAAAAACAAACAGTACAGAATTTAAAAAAAAAAAAAGATAGGAAAAAAAAAGAATCACTCATAACCCTAACAACTAAAAAAAATTATTTTGACATTTGGATATACACTTTGACATTTGGATACACATTTTTATTTCTTTGCTATGGACAGGGAATGTTGCCCACCATCCCAGTTCTACAAGAATCAAGCCATTAGTCACTGCAGCCACCCACCAATGGTGTGCCCGAGAAAAACAGGAAGTGTCCTGCGCTTTGGATATTGGCCGTAGTAGTTAAGATGCATATTTAAGGAATAATTTCAATGAATCCAAATCCTTGGATCTTCTATACATAGAATGCAAAAGTTAAAATGTTAATGTTAAAATCATTAACTTGTGATGTCGTTCTTTATGATTAGCAGTAATCTTTTGATGTTTTCCCAGGAAAAACCCCTTCCTTACTTCCTTAGAGCAGTTACTCAAAAGCTATCTGGGAGGCTGTCCTCCAAGCTACAGCTATAATCCTCAGCAAGAACCCTGAGGTGGCTTAAAGCTCAACATTCAGAAAACTAAGATCATGGCATCTGGTCCTATCACTTCATGGGAAATAGATGGGGAAACAGTGGAAACAGTGTCAGACTTTATCTTTTGGGCTCCAAAATCACTGCAGATGGTGACCACAGCCATGAAATTAAAAGACACTTACTCCTTGGAAGGAAAGTTATGACCAACCTAAATAGCATAATCAAAAGCAGAGTTATTACTTTGCCAACAAAGGTCCATCTAATCAAGGCTATGGTTTTTCCAATGGTCATGTATGGATGTGAGAGTTGGACTGTGAAGAAAGCTGAGCACCAAAGAATTGATGCTTTTGAACTGTGGTGTTGGAAAAGACTCTTGAGAGTCCCTTGGACTGCAAGGAGATCCAACCAGTCCATTCTAAGGAGACCAGTCCTGGGTGTTCATTGGAAGGACTGATGCTGAGGCTGAAACTCCAATACTTTGGCCACCTCATGCGAAGAGTTGACTCATTAGAAAAGACTCTGATGCTGGGAGGGATTGGGGGCAGGAAGAGAAGGGGGCGACAGAGGATGAGATGGCTGGATGGCATCACTGACTCGATGCACATGAGTTTGGGTGAACTCCGGGAGTTGGTGATGGGCAGAGAGGCCTGGTGTGCTGCGATTCATGGGGTCGCAAAAAGTAGAACACAACTGAGCGACTGAACTGAAGAACCCTGAACAAAATCTAACTTGCAGTGTCACTTGGCTCTATCTCTCTCACACACACACACACACACACACACACACTCTCTCATACTCATACTCACCACAACTGGTATCATACTAAACAGCAATTCAAAATATTTTTTTCTCATTTAGCACAACATTATGAACTTTTTCCAGTGACATGATTCTTTAACATCAGATCTCACAAATCCAAATGCTGACAGAGTGATGAAAGAAGCATAAATAAGAGGTAAGGTAAGAAGCAAGGAGATTATGTCATATGGGAGAGAGTATGACCTAAACGCCACTCTTCATCAGTTCCAGGCAATAGCTGCCCCTTAGAATTGGGGCTTAGAGTCACCAGATACTACAATTTTTAAAAGATGAGTCAGAAATTCAGATTTTTAATGTGAAAATGTCTTAATGTTTAAATATATCATTTCTGACTAATACATATATTTACATACACACACACACACACACACATTTTTAAGTTGTGTCCAGTGCTTTTGTGAACCCATGGACTGTAGCCTGCCAGGCTCCTCTTTCTGTCGGACTTCCCTGGCAAGAATGATGGCGTGGGTTGCCATTTCCTCTTGCAGAGATACCAGCATTTTGAAAGGCATATCACTTTTTTCCCCCTAGTTTTTTAATACTATAAATCTGAGATCAACATCTTTATATATATAATTTTTTTACCGTCTGATTATCTCCTTAGGCTCATTCCTAGGAGGAGAACTGAATGATGTGCATATTTTAAAGATATTTATGCATTTTGCCAGAATGCCCTCTGGAAAGTTTATGGGAGCCCTTCAGAGTATGAATGTCTTCTCTCTTGTCTGCTAATTTGACCATCAAGAAATGTCTTACTCTTTTATTTCACTTACTTCAATATCATTGAAAGCAAAGGAACCAGAGATCAAATTGCCAGCACCTGTTGGATCATAGAAATAGCAAGGGAATTCCAGAAAAGCTTCTACTTCGGCTTCATTGACGAAAGCCTTTGATCATGTGGATCACAACAAACTGGAAAATTCTCCAAGAGATGGGAATACCAGACCACCTTACCTGCCTCCTGAGAAACCTGTATGCAGGTCAAGAAGCAATGGGCAGAACTGGACATGGAACAACAAACTGGTTCAAGATTTGGAAAGGAGTACATCAAGGCTGTCTATTGTCACTCTGCTTATTTAATCTATATACAGAGTACATCATGTGAAATGCCAGGTTGGATGAATCACAGGCTGGAAGCAAGATTGCTGTGAGAAATATCAATAACCTCAGATATGCAGATAACACCACCCTCAAAGTGCCTTCAAGAAGGAAATGGCAACCCACTCCAGTGTTCTTGCCTGGAGAGTCCCAGTGACAGCAGAGCCTGGTGGGCTGCCGTCTATGGGGGTCACACAGAGTCAGACACAACTGAAGCGACTTAGCAGCCACCCTAATGGCAGAAAATAAAGAGGAACTAAAGAGCCTCTTGAGGAAGGTGAAAGAGAAGAGTGAAAAAGCTGGCTTAAAACTCAACATTCAAAGAATGAAGATCATGGCATCCAGTCCCATCACTTCATGGTAAATAGATGGGGAAAAAAATGAAAACAGTATAGATTTTATTTTCTTGGGCTCCAAAATTACTGGGGACAGAGATTACGGCTTGAAGTTAAAAGACACTTGCTCCTTGGAAGAAAAGCAATGACAAACCTAGACAGCATATTAAAAAGCAGAGACATCACTTAGCAGTCAAAGGTCTGTATAGTCAAAGCTAGGGTTTTCCAAGTAGTCATGTACAGATGTGAGAGTTGGACCATAAAGAAGGCTGAGTACTGAAGAACTGCTACTTTCAAACTGGTGTTGGAGAAGACTCTTGAGAGTCCCTTGGACTGTAAGGAGATCCAACCAGTCCATCCTAAAGGAGATCACCCCTGAATGTTCATTGAAGGGATCGACGCTGAAGCTGAAGCCTTACTTTGGCCACCTAATGGGAAGAGCTGAGCCACTGGAAAACACCCTGATGCTGGGAAAGACTAAAAGCAGGAGGGAAGGGGATGACACGGAATGAGACAGTTGGATGGCACCACCGACTCAGTGGCCATGAGTCTGAGCAAAGTGCAGGGAGATAGTGAAGGACAGGGAGGCCTGGCGTACTGCAGTCCATGGGGTCACAGAGTCAGACACGACTGAATAACAACAACAAACTTCAGTATCATAGAAATGGATTGAAACATAGATGTTTCCTGACTAAACTGTTACAGGTTTTCATCTGTCAATTATTTATTCAAGAAATTAAACATCTATTGTATGTAACCAACCCTATAGGACATTCCCAGAACAAACCGTGCACACCACATCCTCTGCCTTCCACTTGTTTCTAGAAAAGCTATATAGTCTATCTCTCAGGCCTCCACTGAGTCACAGAAGACTGGCTCCAGAATTAATGGCTGAAGGGATATGACTGTGTAGTGACAAGAATAGCAGTTAGGCCAGGAGAACTGACAACAGTTTAAAGAGTACATCAGCCACATGGCAGCCACAGACTCTTTAGTTCCTCCCTGAAGTGACTAGATAACAGTACCTGTTATACATTTCCTGAGTTGTTTTATAGATGCTAAAACTCCCACCAGATGGAAGAAGTTAACTACTTGATGACCGCAAGATGTAGCCCCAGACCTACTGGAGCCTGAGGACTGATCATGGTAACCTCTGGGACACTGCTTTGCTTCCTCACCATCAACCAATCAGATAACTGTGCATGAGCTAATCACGTACCCTGTGACTTCTCTCCTTCTTGCCTTTAAAAATGCTTCCTTGAAACCTATTGGGGAGTTCAGGTTTTTGAGTATTAGCTGCCCTGGACTCCTCATCTAGCACCTTACAGTAAAGGCTGCACTTTTCCTCATCACAACCCAGTATCACTAGATCAGCTTTACTGTACTTGAGAGAATGAACCCGAGTTTGGTTCAGTAACATATGTAAAAGGTATTGCTCTATGTTTAGTGGGAAATACCAAGTTTGATTCTGTGTTCTTTTGGGCTGTTTTATTCTTTCTGCTCCCCACCTCTACAACTCCCTCCCAATCCTGGGCTTTCCACCTCCATCACCTTGAAATCACAAATTGCTAAAGTACAAAGAGAACGCTTTACTCATCTTTGCTGCAATGCCAGTGGCAACTATTGTGTTTTTAGCCTGTTGTGTCTTTGGGATGGGGTTCCCAGGTGACTCAGTGGTAAAGAATCTGCTTGCCAATGCAGGAGATGCAAGAGATGTTTGATCCTTGGGTCAGGAAGACCTCCTGGAGGAGGGCATGGCAACCCACTCCAGTATTCTTGCCTGGAAAAGCCCATGGACAGAGGAGCCTGGCAGACAACAGTCCACATGGTCGTAAAGAGTCAGATATGACTGATGTGACTGAGTAGGAGCAGGAGCCCAATTCATAAGTATATCTTATTTAGTAGCAAGTTTTAAAAAATGGAAATGCATGCACATACATAGAAGAAAATTTGGAAAGTGATTTCTCAACATGCATAAAGTGGTTATCTCTCAGTAGTAAGGTAAGTAAGGCAACTCATATTCTAATTATGGGGATAGAACTACCTTCAAAAACTTACCCTACAAACAGGTAGAGCTTCTACAATCAGAGAAAATAATTATCACAGAAGGTAGAGAAAAAGCCATTTAAGGTATGAAGTACCCTGGAAACCAAAGAAGAGGCCTTGCCTTGAGCAGGTCAACTCCACTGTCTTGAGCATTCTCTGGCTGTTCCTCGATTTGCTTTTGAAGGTAGAGAACTTGCCCTTCCATGTACCTACTGATGCTTATGCAGTAAAGAGCTGTTGGGGTTCTTCTTGACACCAGATTTTTGGCTCTATTGGAAAATACATGAAAGCTGTTCCATTCCAGAAGTCTGGCACACCTATATTACCACAGAAGAATAAGAAAAATCCATATCACCCTTAGCATGGGCTGGTTTTCTGAAATGAGTCTCTCTAGAGGTGTAGCTATAAGAGTGTGGGTCTCTGGAAGCCTGCCACTGGCCTATTCAGGGGAAATATCTGATATGGAGCAAGGACAGAATAGAACTTTTTGATAATTTGAAATTAATAGAATTGGAGGGAGTACTTGGATAATATTAGGTACCATTTATCTGACTTTAAAAAATGAGGGAGCTCCCTGGTGGTCCAGTGGTTAGGACTCTGTGCTTCCGCTACTGAGGGCCCCAGTTCAATCCCTGGTCAGGGAACTAAGATCCTGTGAGCTGTGCAGTGTGGCCAAGGGAAAAAATGACAAAGTGAAACAGAGCAGGCTAATTCCAAAGAGAGCAAGCCCAGGCTAATACTACTCAAAGTGTGGCCCATAGAAAGGAATCGGCAGCATCACCTGAGTGCTTCTTAGACATGCAAGCTCTCTGGTCCAGTCTAGATCTGCTGAACCAGACACTCTGGGGATGGGACCAGAAATCTGAGTTAATGGACTCTCCAGATGATTCCTATGCCCATAAAGTGGGAGTAGTTTTGTCTTAAGCTACAGTTGTTGCAAGAACTCCTCAGGGAAGATAGAGTAGAATAAGAAATTAAGGTGATTTTTGAATTTTAGATTCTTGAACTTTAACTCAATGTGCAAACTAATTTGACTTTAGACTTCTATTTCTTTAGACTTTAGCTAGCAAAGCATAAATTAAATTAAATTTTAATCCAAATATTTAGATTTTAATTTCTCCCAAGGAGTTTTATAGTAAGAGGAGATTTCTATTTGAATATGAAACTGCTCTAGTCTGTGGCACTTTATATCGGAATGTCTTTGCACTGTCATTTAACAGCATAAAATCTCTAAATATTAGACTACATGACAGCATATGTAATTTGAGATGGGAAGTTGTGTGTGTGAAAGTCCCTCAGTCATGTCTGACTTTTTACAACCTCATGGACTGTAGCCTGCCAGGATCCTGTCCATGGAATTCTCCAGGCCAGACTACTGGAGTAGGTAGCCTGTCCCTTCTCCAGGGGATTTTCCCAATGCAGTGATTGAACCCAGGTCGCCTGCATTGCAGGCGGATTCTTTATCTGCTGAGCCACAAGGGAAACCCAAGAGTGCTGGAGTGGGTAACCTATCCCTTCTCTAGAGGATCTTCCCAACCCAGAAATCAAACTGGGGTCTCCTGCACTGCAGGCAGAGTCTTTACCAACTGAGCTATGAGGGAGGCCCACATCACGGCTTATATAATTTGAGATGGAAAATAGTATAGGGAATAACTTTCAAGTCTTGGGGATGGCTGTGGCAGTAATTTAAATGTTCTGGAGCCTTACTATTAATCTGCTTCCTTGAAGCTTAGGTCATAGTTGCAGCCTTACTGAGTTTAAAATGTATGGGTTTAAAGATGAAGCTTTAGTGGGTTAATGGGGTAGGAGGCCTGCTTATTCCACCCTCCTGAAGCTTCCTTCCATGTGAGGGAGCTCCACTGGTGCAAAACTCTCCATTTCTTTCCCTGCCTCACTCACACTTCCAGTGGTAAGGAGTGACTTGGTTGGCTGGTGACTCTGGGAGAGGAATTAGGCAGGTGTAGCTCTCTTTCATCTTGAGAGCCAGTGAGAGCCTGGTGCCCACACAGGGAGCATGGTACTGCCTGCTTTAATGGGGTGGAGAAAGGGCAGAGTTTTCTAGAAATTCTTGCTGCTCATAGGGAAGTCTAATCCTGAGGTTCAATATCAAGAAGCTCACTTCTCTGCAGATATAACCCATGTCCTCCAACATGGACTCTGCTACTGCTAAGTCATTTCAGTCATGTCTGACTCTATGTGACCCCACAGACGGCAGCCCACCAGGCTCCCCCGTCCCTGGGATTCTCCAGGCAAGAACACTGGAGTGGGTTGCCATTTCCTTCTCCAATGCATGAAAGTGAAAAGTGAAAGGGAAGTCAGTCAGTCGTGTCTGACTCTTTGCGACCCCATGGACCACAGCCTACCAGGCTCCTCTGTCCATGGAATTTTCCAAGCAAGAGTACTGGAGTGGGGTGCTATCGCCTTCTCCAAACATGGACTCTATCAACAGTGATTATGATTCCATCTTGGGGGTGGGGAGGGGGCGAGTGTGCTATATATTAGTCTCCCTCAAATCCCAACACTTCTCAGAAGCAAGTACTCTTTTCTTATCCATCTCTGTATTAACACAACATGCTTTTATGAGATAAATGCTTGTTGCACTGAATACAATTTAAGTAGCATCACTGTTCTGGCCTTGGTTGAGGGGATGAACTAGGTAATCCCCAAGGCGCCTTTCTGAGTAAATCTGCTCTGTCACCTTCAATCTGTCTTAAAAATTACTTTCTCTTTCTTTCCTGTCTTTTTAGCAAATCTCATAGAACTCTTCCAGGATTCAACATTTTCAAATTTGGGGATTTAGTGTTACGCAACACAGTGTTACCATATAGCGACACATGAGTAAAGTCCCAGGAGCATTCCACTTTGGAATTTGAGGAGTCTGTTGTCTTCATTTTGGTATATGAATTGCAAACACTCTTCAAAGGGTCTATAAACAAAGCCTTAAATAAAAGAGAAACAGGAGAGCTTGGCTGGTAGACTGAGAGCGGAGGGATATCATCATCTTTCTGGCCTAGTAACTCCCAGAATAGTTCCCACTGTGAGGAGAGGTCTCAATCTCTGATTACTTTATGAGTCCAAAGGGCCCCGTAGATTGCGACCACCAGGTGGCTGCACTACCCTGTGTTTGCTGAGTTTCTGCTTTAGTGGAACCTTATGCATATAACTTACAAGTGCATAGTGTCAACCAGGCAGAAGTGGGGGTTAAACCAACCACCCTGCTTGCATCTAAGGAATCAGCCTCAGTGCAGCCTGGGACTGCTCAATCTTCCCATCCACACTTCCCTGCTGGCAGCAATAGCTGCCTCCTCTTTTGAAAATACAGGTGGGAAAAAGAATGCCCAGGTTGGCAGCTCTGGTTTAATATGCACACTGAGGCCTGCCTGCCTGGTATAACCTGAAGATTATCAGAAAAGAACTAGTTTTCCAAATCACCAACAGCTACCAGTCAATGAAACCCTTAGCATTAGCATCCCTGTCCTTCATTTTAAAGCATGAAATCTCTAAGTATATCCTGTTAAAAATTAAATACCCTAGTGGAAGGTACATAGCAAGACACCATCAGTCACGATCACTATCGCTGTGTGACAAATGATCTGACACATTAACTGGCAGCTTAAATTCTAAACTTTCTTTCTTCTTGATCCTTTATAATTCTTGCACGTTCTAGATGGCTGCTTATCTCATAACACCAGGCTCTCTTCTTCCCTTTCCTGTATGTCTTTCTAGCCAGAAACCCACAGGTCTCAATACCCCTGCCCTGACCACTGCCACACCACACCAACACAAGTGCCGTGGACCCCCAGTTCTCAGAAATTCCAAGGTCATGCTCACCAGAGTAAAGGATGATATCCAAGCAAATAAAATAGAAAAACGCCCTGCTGAAGATGTGCTCTTCTGCTATAGAAAGATCCCACAGCCACCTCAGAACCTGGATCAGCTGCTTGTATCTATGATAAAAAAAGGTGGTAGGATTTAAAAATGGTAGGGGGAGAGAAGGAAGTTCAGTTCTAGTCTCAGTCCTGCCCAGTAAGGCAGAACCAAATACAATCCTGAAACAGACTTCAAACCTACTTCTAAATCTCAAATTGACTCTGTTCAATTGTTCTTTCATAGATGTCACTATGAGGGTGGCCAGAGTCAGACCAACTTGTCCTGGGCCTCTGGTCTTGGTTGCCATTCTCTGGGCCTTTGCCTCTCCTATGAGAGCGTTCCCTTTCTGCCCCCTGGCAGTGGAGGAGGCCTGATCCCCACACACAGGAGTTGACTGTCTGGCCCTCTTCCAGTTGCTGGCCAGAGCCACCAGGGCAGACGCGGTGCCTGGGAACGAGCTCTGTGAGAGAGCAGTAACATCCAGAGGGTGGTGATTGTTGGTTACACCAGCTTTTGGAAAGCCCTACTCCCTTTCCCATCCTATGGCCAGGGTTAAGTAAATCCAGAACATTCCATAAGTATATCTTTCTTCCTCTCATTCTGGAAAGTTCCTCGAGATAAATACCTGTCTTTCAAGAAGAGGGATTTACAAAGCCAGCAGAGGACCAGATAGTGTTTATTGGGATTCCGAAGCAATGAACACATCTTGTGGGCTCGAGAACCTGGGAACAAAACAATTCCAGTATAGTTCTGGTTATTACTTGTATTTGCAAGGCCTTTCTTGACCAGCCAGCCCTTACCTAAGTCAATGGCCAAGTCCAAGTGACCCATTAGGAGCTTGATATAACCAAGCCTATCGGCCACATAGGTCATGATTTCAACGTTCTCGCGTTTCAGGGGAGGTTGAAGATCTGCTTCATGGCCATGACCTCGTATTTGAACCACACATCCTGGTAGCCAGCTAGATGTTGGTACAGCGAATAGTCCAGGTAGGCCTTAATGATCTGAAATGGCAGCAGTGGAGGAAAGGAGGAGAGATGGGGCAAGACTTAGATGGAACCCAAAGCAGAAAGACCAGGATATCACCCAATATCTGCCAGTAACCATGGATTCACTGAGCTTTGGAATGGAGCTGGACATTTGACCAAACCATGGGCTTAGATACAGAAATTAAGCTGAGTTCCTGCAGTTACTATATAAGACAAGCTCAGTGGCCCCTTTTGCCCATAGAGAGTCCTTGACAAAATATAAGAACTTGAATTTTTGTGAAAAATAATAGCAATAGCTTATATATGTGGATATATTACTGCATACCAGAAGGCCTGGAAGGATTTATTCCAAACTGGAAAAAGCAGTTTACCTATTTGTTGCAGTTGGAGGAAAAATTTGAAGAACTTTTTATTTCATGCATTTCTGTGATGTTTAATTTAGTGTTATAACAAGCATGTATTACTTTCGTTATTTAACAATAAAGAAAGGTTGATTTGGTTTTGTTTGCTTTAAAAAAAAAAAGTAAGGATTAGTTCTAAACTTAATTGGGAGATTTATGAGAAGTTTGTTACTCTTCAAACAGCTCTTTAAAAATGATAAATTCGCTCCAAGATAGAAATGTTTAGAGAAGGCTGAAAAGAGTCCCTGCTACAGACACAGTTTACTACTAAAGAGAAAAACACCAAAACTCCCACAAAGCTCGGAATATATATAAACTATTTTGAAAAATACAAACAGAAGAGACACAGAACCTCGCATGGTAGAATGGTCTGGAGGCATTTAGGGAATTCTTTTACTCCTTGTTTAGAACGTGTTTCAAGATAATGTGGCCAGTAGAGAGGAAACAGGGGGTGAGAGAAAGAGAATTGTTGGGCAAATGGAAAATCACATCTATAATAAAACCTAGTTCTTCTCAGATTTGGACCAAGAGAATTGAGGCCAACTGCTTCAATTTGTGGGAAAATATAAAGCTACAGTTTATGTGATTTGCTAGTAGTCACACCACAGATAGATGTAGAGTCCCAGAAACTTCTCTCTCAGTCTTTTAAAAATAATTATTTTCTGTTTTATTACTATTTTCTGTCTTTATTAACACTTGGCTGCACTGGCTCTCCATTGCTGTGCGTGCACTTTCTCTAGTTGTGGTGAGCAGGGGCTACTCTAGGCTGCAGTGGACTGGCTTCTGTTGCCGGGGCTTCTCTTGTGGAGTCCAAGCTCTAGGAACACAGGCTCCAGTAGCTGTGACCCCTGAGCTTTTAGTGGCACCATGTGGACTCTTCCCAGACCAGGGATTGAACCCGTGTCCCCGGCACTGGCAGGCAGATTCTTAACCACTGGACCACAGGGGCAAGCCCTGGAAACTACTCTCCTGGTGCCCATTCTGTTTCTCACTGTTATCCCACACAGAGCAACTCATCTGCTTTGAACACCCAGGGGAGATTTTCCCTCCTCTTCTGGCCTCAGTCACAGCCATCTTGTCAACAAGCATCTCTTGATTCACTTTCCCATTTTGACTTTTCCTTTTTATGTCTTCCCTGCCCCTTACTCCACCACATTTTTAGGAGCTAGCTCCAAGGATGAAGGAGAAGTAAAGCATTTCATTCAAAAAAAATTTGTTGAGTAATTACTACATGGCAGACACCATTCTAAGAACTCAGGGTGTGAAGAGATCAAAGCTAATTGCATAATATCAAGAGATTTGGGTCAGGAAAAATAGTGAAAGAATTTGAAATGGGCCAAAATTAAACAAAACAAAATCAAAATGTGTCCTATCCAGCTTACTTACCAAGGTAATCTCTGCTTTTCACCGTCACTGGGCTATTTTACAATTCTGTATACTATAGAAAACTGGTAATAATGTAAATGATTCTTTTTCATAGAAATATAAATGTTTGGTGGAATATAAGTGATTTTATTCTTGCTCTGTGACTTGACTAGTTTTGCATACATTCATGAATTAAATTCTCCTGGCAACCAGTTGTAACATCTTACTAGTTCTCTCACTAATTTTAATGAACTCAATATAATCTTTGATGAACTTAATAAAATCTTTTTTGAACTCTTTCATTTTGGCCATTTTGTGCAGCTTATGGGATTTTAGTTCCTTGACTAAGGATTGAGCTGAGGCAGTGAGAGATGCGAGCACAGAGTCTTAACATTTGGACAAGCAGGGAATGATTTTATCTTTTTTCAAAAGAATTATCCTTTTACATTTTCTTTTTACCTTCATCCTCTTATGTGTACAATGTGGAGTTTTCCAGGAGAGAATCAGGTGACATTACAAGGAAATGAAGATAGAAGCAGATTCAGATTTTAGCCTGTCTTCTGTGAAATCAGACATTTAGGTATTTGCAAAATGTAATACATGCCATTCTCACTAAATTTTTTGTTTGGGGAAATAGCATTTTTTTTCCAATGAAAATTTTAATTATATTCATATGTCATTGGTTTATTTTCTTTAAAATTTTTTTAAAGTAGGATCCCAGTTCCTTGACCAGGGATGGTGATGGTACCTGTGCCTCCTGCAGTGGAAGCATGGAGTCTTAACCACTGGACTGCCAGGGAAGTCCCCCCAAATACTTTTAAAGTACCTCAGTTTTTGTTTCATATGTGGCAATATCAGTAGACACAGCCTATATAAATGTATGAACCCATATAAAAGTATATAAGCCCATAGAAATATACAAAGTCACATATAAAGCTATTGCATGCATGCTCAGTCACTTCTGACTCTTTATGGCCCTCTGGACTGCAATCCACCAGGCTCCTCTCTCCATGGGATTCTCCAGGCAAGAACACCGGAGTGGGTTACCATGCCCTTCTCCAGGGGATGTTTCCGACCCAGGGATTAAACCTATGTCTCCTGCATCTCCCGCATTGCAGGCGTATTCTTTAACCACTGAACCACCTGGAAAGCCCATAAAAAGCTATTGGAGGTCCTCAATTATTAAAAGTGTAAGGGGATTCTGGGATCAAAATGTTTGACAACTGTGGGCCTCAGCAGAACAATTCAGCCTGGAAGGCTTTCATTGTACCTTCATGATTTTGAATTTTGATTGGATTTCATCAGGCTTTTCTCTCCAAATGAGATTCAGATATATAAAAAGCAGCTATAAAAATACCCTACCTGGAAATCATCTTGGGTTTCCAGTGCAGTATTCACGTGCATCAGAGCTGCCAGGTGACAATAATACTTGGAGTGGGAAAAAAATTTAAGCTATAGATTTGCCACAGCAAGGAGAAACAAGTGGTTTGCTGGTAAAGCTGTGCCAGCTTCTTCTTCCTATTAAAGGATACACACGGGACAAAAGAAAAAGGTATCATCACCAACATACTTGAGGGGAGCACAGGTGCAGAGTCCTCAGTACCGGTTTGGGGGTCTGAATAGACTTGGGTTTGAGGCCTGTTTCCCTTACATGTAAATTAAGTTTACATGTTGTGTCCAACTCTTTGCAACCCCATAGACTGTACTGTCCATGGAATTCTCCAGGCCTGACACTGCAGTGAGTTGCCTTTCCCTTCTCCAGGGGATCTTCCCAACCCAGGGATGGAACCCACGTCTCCCGCATTGCAGGCAAATTCTTTACAAGCTGAGCCACCAGGGAAGCCTAAGAATACTGGAGTGGGTAGTCTATCCCTTCTCCAGTGGATCTTCCCAACCCAGGAATCGGACTGGGGTCTCCTGCGTTGCCCGAAGATTCTTCACCAACTGAGCTATCAGGGAAGCCCTACATGTAAATTAACATGCACATTAATTTTTTTCAGTTTCAGCAAGCAATATTTTTTATTGATATACAGTTGATTTACAAATGTTGTGCTAATATTTGCTGTATAGCAGTGGTTCAGTTACACACACACACACATATATATTCATTATTTTTAAAACTATTCTTTTCCATTGTGAT
Source organism: Nanger dama (assembly GCA_917880005.1). NCBI lineage: Eukaryota > Metazoa > Chordata > Mammalia > Artiodactyla > Bovidae > Nanger > Nanger dama. The sequence goes on along the minus strand of CAKJTW010000391.1, from coordinate 45,893 downwards.
ATATCACAGAATACTGAATATAGTTCCTTGTGCTATACAGTAGGACCTTGTTGTACATGCATATTAGTTTTTATGAAGCCCATTTTCTCCACTGCACAATGGAAACCATAATGCTTTCTGATGATTAAGATAATTTATTTTTATCTAAAAGCACAGAGGTAAATCATTTTATTTACATCTATAAATTTATTTAAAATTTATTTGTATATAAGACCTGTCCTTGTCAGGTCACTGCCATTTAAGTGAAATTATTTAAAAAGGACATTTATATAATTTTATCTCATTTGAGTCTGAGGACAACCCCATAGGAAAAGAAGGAATAATTAACCCCATTTTACATAAGCAGAGAGTGAGACTCAGGTTAAGTAATTAAGTAAAAGTAACAGAGCTAGAATGTAAAGGTGCCAGGACTCCAGCCCTGGCCACCTCCAGCCTAGCCAGTCCAGTGTGTCATTTCCTATACACATTGCTGTCAGGACCTAGGTCTTAGCTCAACAAACGAAATGAGTACTTTAAACAAATCCATTCTGCTGTGGTCTGAATTCATCCCCCAAGTTTGAATTCTAACTCCTAGATCATGAGCTCCTTATTGCCAAATTCAGACTTAAATTGAAGAAGGTAAGGAAAACCACTAGACCATTCAGGTGAGACCTAAATCAAATTCCTTATGATTATACAGTGGAAATGAGAAGTAGATTTAAGGGACTAGATCTGATAGATAGAGTGCCTGATGAACTATGGACTGAGGTTTATGACACTGTGCAGGAGACAGGGATCAAGAGCATCCCCATGGAAAAGAAATGCAAAAAAGCAAAATGGCTGTCTGGGAAGGCCTTACAAATAGCTGTGAAAAGAAGAGAAGCAAAAAGCAAAGGAGAAAAGGAAAGATATAAGAATCTGAATGCAGAGTTCCAAAGAATAACAAGAAGAGATAAGAAAGCCTTCCTCAGCAATCATTGCAAAGAAATAGAGGAAAAGAACAGAATGAGAAAGACTAGAGATCTCTTCAAGAAAATCAGAGATACCAAGGGAACATTTCATGCAAAGATTGGCTCGATAAAGCACAGAAATGGTATGGACCTAACAGAAGCAGAAGATATTAAGAAGAGGTGGCAAGAATACACAGAAGAACTGTACAAAAAGGGCTTCACGACCACGATAATCACGATGGTGTGATCAGTCACCTAGAGCCAGATATCCTGGAGTGTGAAGTCAAGTGGGCCTTAGAAAGCATCACTATGAACAAAGCTAGTGGAGGTGATGGAATTCCAGTGGAGCTATTTCAAATCCTGAAAGATGATGCTGTGAAACTGCTGCACTCAATATGCCAGCAAATTGGGGAAACTCAGCAGTGGCCACAGGACTGGAAAAGGTCAGTTTTCATTCCAATCCCAAAGAAAGGCAATGCCAAAGAATGCTCAAACTAATGCAAAATTGCACTCATCTCACACACTAGTAAAGTAATGCTCAAAATTCTCCAAGCCAGGCTTCAGCAATACGTGAACGGTGAACTTCCAGATGTTCAAGCTGGTTTTAGAAAAGTCAGAGGAACCAGAGATCAAATTGCCAACATCTGCTGGATCATTGAAAAAGCAAGAGAGTTCCAGAGAAAACATTTATTTCTGCTTTATTGACTATGCCAAAACCTTTGACTGTGTGGATCACAATAAACTGTGGAAAATTCTGAGAGATGGGAATACCAGACCACCTGACCTGCCTCTTGAGAAACCTATATGCAGGTCTGGAAGCAACAGTTAGAACTGTACATGGAACAACAGACTGGTTCTAAATAGGAAAAGGAGTACATCAAGGCTGTATATTGTCACCCTGCTTATTTAACTTATATACAGAGTACATCATGAGAAGCGCTGGGCTGGAAGAAGCACAAGCTGGAATCAAGATTGCCAGGAGAAATAACCTCAGATATGCAGATGACACCACCCTTATGGCAGAAAGTAAAGAGGAACCCCCAGAAGCCTCTTGATGGAAGTGAAAGAGGAGAGTGAAAAAGCTGTCTTAAAGCTCAACATTCAGAAAACAAAGATCATGGCATCTGGTCCCATCACTTCATGGCAAATAGATGAGGAAACAGTGGAAACAGTGTCAGACTTTATTTTGGGGGGCTCCAAAATCACTGCAGATGGTGATTGCAACCATGAAATTAAAAGACGCTTACTCCTTGGAAGAAAAGTTATGACTAACCTAGATAGCATATTGAAAAGCAGACATATTACTTTGCCAACAAAGGTCCATCTAGTCAAGGCTATGGTTTTTCCAGTGGTCATGTATGGATGTGAGAGTTGGACTGTGAAGAAAGCTGAGCGCCGAAGAACTGATGCTTTTGGTGTTGGAGAAGACTCTTGAGAGTCCCTTGGACTGCAAGGAGATTCGACCAGTCCATTCTAAAGGAGATCGGTTCTGGGTGTTCTTTGGAAGGAATGATGCTAAAGCTGAAACTCCATTTCTTTGGTCATGTCATGCGAAGAACTGACTCATTAGAAAAGACTCTGATGCTGGGAGAGACTGGGGGCAGGAGGAGAAGGGGACGAGAGGATGAGATGGCTGGATGGCATCACTGACTCGATGGACGTGAGTCTGAGTGAACTCCAGGAGTTAGTGATGGACAGGGAGGCCAGGCGTGCTGCAATTCATGGGGTCGCAAAGAGTCAGACACGACTGAGACTGAACTGAACTGACTGAACTGAAAAGTGACAGGATTAGTAGTGGGGCCTTTAGGACACGATTAGGTTATGATTAGTGGAATCTTCTTGAATGAGATTAGAGCTCTTATAAAATTTCCTGGCCCCTTTCCCCCAAGTGTGGATTGGACAAGAAGTCTTAAGAGGGCCCTGGCCTCACTATACGACACTAGGACCTCAGACTTCCAGCCTCCCCAACTGTGGGCAATAATCTGCTGTTAATAAGCTACCCAGCCTGTGGCATTTTGTCATAGCTGTCCAAACAGTCTAAACCACATTCTGACTATGGGATGGAATGTCACAGGAGATGGTGAACTTCCTGTGCTGGAATTATTCAAGGAAAGGATGCCTGACCACCTACTGAGAATGTTTGGGGACTCAGTCTCAGCCTCCACAAATCATTTAATTGATAATGTAGCCCCCAATCTTTTCTGTTTGTGATAAAAATGGGACCCTAAACTGGCTACAATATTAGTAATTTAACAAAGCCAAGAAAACAAAATATAATTATAAATAGCTATCGAAAAAGATATTTTAAATAAAAGTGAGACGGAAGAAAGATATCCTAGAGAGTTTTTTTTTTTTTTAAAGAATATTTATTTATTTGGCTGTACAGGGTCTTAGTTTAGTTGCAGCATATGGGATCTAGTTCTCTGACCAGGGATCAAATCCAGGCCACCCCTGCATTGGGATACAGGGTCTTAGACACTGGATCAGCAGGGAAGTCCCTATCCTAGAAATCCATAATGAAGAACTCCAGGTACTCTCAGTTCAGACACTGACAACATTCATTCTGTTGTGGAAATTATTTTTAAAGGTTCTAAGGAAACTTGGAGAATGTAAAATACCTTATAACAGGGAGTTCATGAAGCTATGGAAACTATGACATTAAAGGTATTTCTTTGTGCCCTTATTTTTGAGATGAGAACCTTTTGACTGGAGAGTGTTTTAAGCTCTGTACTTTCTTCCTGACCATCAATTTTTCACCTTCTCCTCTTGTGCAGGTACTTCTTATTCTTTTTACAAAATGGGGCTGTATATTAGGCTTTTGGATTTAGGGAATGAAAATATAGGATGCTGAGTTAAACTTTTACAAATGGGGCTGTATTTGGCTTTTGGATTTAGGGAATGAAAATATAGGAAGCTGAGTTAAATCTGAATTTCAAAACAATTCTTTTAAAATGCCTATGCCTTAAATATCTTGTGTGACATAATGTATACTAAACAAAAAAATCATTCATTATTGATCTGAACTTCAAATTTAACTAGGCATCCTTTATTTCATCTGACAACTCTCTGTGACCCAAACTTTAATTCTCTCTTATCTCTCAGAGAGATCTCTGCTGAGCCTCTCCCTGCCCCTCTCCTGGCATCCTCTGAGGCTTTAGATTCTCAGGAGCCTGACCCCATCCTGCAAAGGGGCTCAGCTCCATCTCATTTCCAACCCTGTCTCCCTCCACCCTACCCCAGTCAAGAGGAGACTTTCAGGAAACTGGGGAAGGCAGTTTTTGGTGAGGTTGCAAAAGGATTGCAGCCATTTGCTCATAGACGTAGATATTTGTATCTCTGGCAGAACCTATAGGAATATTGCTACTGGTCTCTCCCAAGGTGGAACAGATCATCTGTCAGTTCTCCAGATCCCCAACTAGGTGACACCTCTTTTGGTATGAATTCCTAGGTAGGTAGAATATATTATAAAAGTTTGATGTGGAAAATTTTAAACATACACAATAAAACAGAAAAATATGAGGTACATGTACCCAGCATTCAGCTCCAACAACTATCAACATTATCATTGCATCTGTTCTTTTACTCACTGTATCCCTCCCTTACGCCACCTCATTATTCTTTGTAGTTCTTTTATAGATAAAAATTTACATGTTGAAATGTACAGGTCTTAATGGTATAATCTTGATTGATAGATACCCTCTGTAACCCACAGTTTTTTCTATCTATGGAGATACAGAAATGGGTGGGCCATTTTGTCTTTTAGAAGATGTCTTCAGGACCTGCCATTTTTCTCTGGGGCGGGGACAATACCCAGGGTTTTAGCACTGAATTGGAAGGTGACTTTTGACTGAGGCTCTAGGAGCAGGTGGTACAATTCCCATTGGAACATGAATGGCCAAGGGTTAGTGGGTGAGATGAGTAGGGGAGGCACTGGAGCTCATCTTGCAAAGGGCTCTTTTAAGTTTTTGTCACCTGAACTCCTTTTGGCAAAAGCTGCCTGTTAAGTTGTTCTGAGGCAACCCACCCCTGGCCTGGGAGCCCCACCACCTTTCCCTCACTAGTGAGCCACCTGGACTCCTTGCACCTGTTAGAGGCCCACTCTTTGGGGACTGTTGGACTATGTGTAGGTCTCTCTCCTTTTGGGTAGTGAGATGAGACCCCTAGCTCTCTGCAGCTCTTTCCTTACCCTGGAGGTGAGCTCTCTTGGGCCTGTTGATTCTGATTCACATAATGAAAGTGTCTGTTTTTCTCAACCCGAGTCTGGAGAAACAAGGAGATGAAGTTGTAAGGAAAGGTTCTATTGAGGAACTTCAGAGCCTTCCTCAGCATTTTTCTGGCAAGCACCATCTGGCCCATGTTGAAACAGACCTAGAAGAAGAAGAAACGGGAAGAAAGGAAAGAAAAAGGCGATGATTCCAAGCTTGGTTTATATTTTCCAAAAATATATAATTTAGGAATCTTTTTTTTTTTTTTTTAGGTAATGTAAAGCCCAGGAACAAAATCCCCCTGAGCTTGGCATCATCTGAAATGTTTCTGGAAGGATACTTGAATGACTAGGATTTTGCATCCTCATTGTTCGTAATCTACCTCTGAAAAAATGTTTACTTATTCCTGTCCCTTTTTTGGGAGGTTGTTACAAAATATATTTCATAAAGCTGTCACTGAGAGGCTAAGGAAGTTCTTGCTACAGAAATTGATGGTGAGGAGGTTTGAGTCCCAGGGCTTGGGATCCTGGAGTCCTGGAAAAGATCTGTGGCAGAGGATGGGAGGAGGATGCAGACAGTACAGGGATGACTTCTATTACTTCTTCTATATAAAGCCCCAGTGATAAGTAACAGATTAATCACATTTCTAATGATTTCTTACCTGACCTTTGAGGGTAAAAAATGTAGCCCATTCAAAAGTCTCACTCCAAGACTTGTCCTTCTTGAGAATTTTCAGCAACCTCTCTCCCTCATTCAAATATAGGTAAGCCTGCAGCCAGCACAAGGAGCAGAAAGTGTTGAGTCAACAGGGATCAGGACCACAGGGGCCGTTGCCCCAGACTCTACTGAAGGAAGAGAGTCGGGAGCCCTCCAGCTCCTGATTCCATCTCTACCTTTAGCCCCTGATCAGAAAGGAGGGGTGGAGAAAGTTCCTGCTGAAGATACGTATCACCTTCACGTCCATCTTGGTCACTGAATCTCTCACGAATCTAGAAATCACCTTCTTTCCTCGTGTTGTCATGTAAGACATCTTACCTGAAGTTTTCCCCAGGGCAGTTTCCCTCTTTGAGTAATTCCATCCCCAGCTTCCCTATTTCCAACTATGTACTCATGGCTCCTGAGACCATCCCCACATCCATGAAGGCCAGTCTCTACTTACAAATGAATCATGAACTGTTTCCATTTTGTTTCTGGTCAGGGCCATCTTTGGGAGGTAGAAGAGAAATTTAAGGCCCTGAACAACCTTTGTCACTTCATCCTCAATGGAACATTGTTAAGAGAGTCTTGGCACGTGTGAACACAAAGGCAAGCTCAGACTTGAAGAGTAAAATAAGGTGAGACAATGTCCCCAAGTCTCAATCAGTCTAAGTGGTGTGTGTAGAAGGCTGAAAGAGGGGGACAAGGTTTCTTTGCTGGGAGAGTGGGATGCAAATGGCACACTGCAGGACCCTGCTCTCGGCTCTGCTTCCAATCATTGTTTTCCTGAACATTCATCACTCCCTGTAGAGAGATGCGGGTGAGCACAGGCTCAGCAAGTTGGCCTCAAGGCTACCTAAACCTTCTCTTTCTGGGATTCACTGGCCACATCACCATCTTCTTTACATATGTGTATAAAATACATACAGGATGCTTTCCTTCAAAATACTTGAGAGAACCAGAGCTTACTGACTCTGGTTTTTTAGTTTAATTTAAAAATCTTATATAAATCTGAGATTTAGGGGTTAATTAGGCCACAACTATAAAATCTGGATTGGTCCACCAGTGCAGGCATGAAGGGTGGCAACCATGGCTACTCAGGTGTGGGAAGGTCTTCCTGAAGCTGGTTGAAGTCTGATGAAGCAAGGCCCAGAAAGACATTTCCTCAAATGAGTTCATGGAAGCTTAGTCCAGCCAGCTACTCTATGAAAAGTGATCTAAGGTCAAATAAGTTTAAAGGAAATAGTATGTCCCAATCCTAGCCCAACCATCCAGGAGATTTCTGTGTATCTTAGCATATAAAGGCTCTGAATATCTGTAGTACAGAAACCTGTTTATCTTTATTCAGTTCAGGGCTTCCCAACTTAACAATGAATTCTTTCATTTAATTATATGTATCAAATCCCCACATTACTACGGGCGTACTGCCCTGAAACTTATTTACAGTTATCCTGGAGAAACATTCACCAGTGCTTTGGTAGCCTAAAGGTATGTATGATAATTTAGCACAAATTACATGAAGACCAACGTGAGTTGAGCCCCCTTCAGAGATCACAAGAGTAAAACTAGATTTGTTCTTATTCAAAGACCAACAGGTATTGTGTTGACAGATATTTGGGGAAGACAGAGGGCAAATGCAACTGGGACATTACTGAGGAAGTCTCTACTGAAACTGAATAGTTGAGACCAGAGTCTCATATAGGTAGACAATCCATAGCAAGTTTTTAAAGGTGGGAATATGGTAGTTGTGGTTTGTTCTGACTTTTTTCAATCTCAGGTCATTTGCCTTCTGAGCAATTTGATTTTCAAAGGAAGAGGGTACTGGCAGGAATCAAGAACACGGAGCAATAAACAAAACAGAACAAAAAAACACGAGAGTTTCCGTTCTGGCTCTCTGGTCTGTAAACTGTCTCAAGGATGGAGGTGATCTGAGTAGAAGCAGCTTACCATATAATTATCACCCAAGACAAGATAAGCAGACGCAAGTTCTAGGAAGTAATATAAGGCTCTGTTGTTTTCTCCCAAAGCAAGAAAATGGTGAGCCAGAGGCATGATGACAATCTCTAGGATCTCCTCACACTGGCAAGATTCCAAAGGGATGACGTCATCTTCAGAGGTCTTCATTTTTGTTATAAGGATATCAAAGAAACTCAAGATCTTTTCTCTGATTTCTTCAGAACTGTCCAAATGCAGAAATAAATAGGAGTAATAACTTATAGATATAGATAGGATTTGATATGAACATAGCTTTTAAAACAAATAAAAGAGCAAGATAAGAAAACCTAATGTAGAGACTTCCCTGGTGGTATAGTGGTTTAGACTCTGAGCTTCCACTCACTGCAGGGAGCTCAAGTTCCATCCCTAGTCAGGAAAATAAGATCCCACTGCCACACAGTGTGTGGACAGAAAAAAAAAAAAGAAAGAAAGTCTAATGTAGATTTCCTCCATTTGGTAGGTTTTAGCATCTGTAAAATAACTCAAGAAGTATGAATCAGATACTCCAATCTACGTATTTTCAGAGAGGAGTTACATACAGCAGAGGACATGGGCTGGGGTGGGTGCTGCGGTCTGTCTTGGGAAGGGCCTACCAGGCTACCAGGATCCTGCTCAGTTACATAATGACTGATTAGACTTAAAACATAACCCTCTGACTTGTGCCTTAAAGAGCCAGACTACTGACCAAACAAATGATTCTAACAATGGTCCAAATTTAATGCCAATTGTTCATGCTCTGCTTTCTAAACAATTATAGATGACTGTACCTGAGATTTTCAGAAACTATTTCAGATTTCTTAGAAGTCTCTGTTCTTGAAAAAGTGATCTCTTCTTCAGCTGGAAAATAAACAAACAAGGGAGTTGTATCAGTTGTTGAAATGATCACGTGGCAGAGATGTCTGGGGTATATGAAGCTTCCTGTTCCCCTTCCACAATAAAATTGTTGTTGCTTAGCCAGGATCTACATTCCTCAGTCCCTTTTGCCATCTTTTTCTTTTTCCTTTTTGGTCCCTGTCATGCTGTGCAGCTTGCAGAATCTGTTTCCAGCCCATGTCAGTGAAAGCACTGAGTGAATCCTAACCACTGGGCCACCGCGGAATTTCCTCCTATTACATTCACTCTTCATTCACTCTTAAGTGAAGCCATGTGTTAAGTTTAAAACTGGGATTCCATCAAAAATAATATATGTCACCTCTGAATTGAGATGATTAGATATCTTCACCACCTTCTCCTTTCACAGGAAAACTAATTAATTGTGGAGATCTAAGGGATAGCAAACCCACAACACAGAAGGAGCCTGGGTCCCTGACTGACTGTGAACAAGGCTCATTGTCAAAATGCTCATTGGATCATTACCTGAACAGGAAAAAAGTATCATTCTATTGTGTTAACCCACTGAAATATTGGGGTTTGTTTTAGATGATAACACAATCATAATTTACTAGAAGTATCCTGGAGGAGGGCATGGCAACCCACTCCTGTATTCTTGCCTGGGAATCCCCATGGACAGAGGAATCTAGCAGGCTGCAGCCCATGGGATCACAAAGAGTTGGACACAGCTGAAGCGACTAAGCACACTCAAAGTATAAATTAATGATGCTGAAGAAAATGATGTCAGCTTCTAATAGAGAAATAGACATTTAATGGAATACCCCCAAAGGGGAATAACTTAAGGGCAGAGAGCCTTGAATTTAAAACCTTCAGTCTATCCAGACTGCAATAGGTTAGAAAATTCCATAAAGATCTTTAAACAGAAAACAAATGAGGATTGTTGAATCCAGCCACTTCTCCATTCGAGGAGAAGGAAGAATCCTAGAGAGCAGAAGGAACTTGTCTCAGATCATACATCTGTTAGTGACAGAGGGCTCTGGACTCCAAGATAAATGCACTACTCCACAGATCTTTTAATTTATAAAATGCAGTCTGAGTATCTAGTTTGAGTATCTACAACCACCTTCCTCTGAAAGCCTTCTGTGCCTTTGCCCCTTAGAGTTAGTGCCCCAACTTGTGTGTCCAATTACCCCATTCAGCCTCTATCATCATCCTTTATCATACTGTGTAAGGATTGATTTGTCCACCTCTCCTAGTCTGCTGTCTGGCTTCCCTGATAGCTCAGTTGGTAAAAAATCTGCCTGCAATGCAGGAGACCCCAGTTCTATTCCTGGGGTGGGAAGATCTGCTGGAGAAGGGATAGACTACCCACTCCAGTATTCTTGGGCTTCCCTGGTGGCTCAGCTAGTAAAGCATCTGCCTGCAATGAGTTTGATCCCTGAGTTCGGGAAAGGCTACCCACTCCAGTATTCTGGCCTGGAGAATTCCATGGACTGTATAGTCCATGGGGTTGCAAAGAATCAGACACGACTTAGTGACTTTCACTTTCCTAGTCTGCTGTCTAGTTCATCTCTAGTGAATAGAAGAAGCTGAATAAACTGAATTATGCGTTCTATCCTCCTACTCCTCTAAAACTTTCTTGTTAGAGTTACCAGTAAAAACAAGTTGTCAAATCCAAACGTTACATCTTTGTCTGCATCTCATTATACCTCTTGGCAGCATTTGCAACAACTGACCTCCCCTTGCTTTTACCAGCTTCTGAAACACCCATTCCCTTGATTTCTTTCCTCACTGCCTGCCCACTGCCCATTTTGCTGGTTCCTTCTGCTCTATTGATGTGCCTAGAACAACTTCTGGCACATATAAGAAACTCAACAAATATTTACTAAATGAGTAAATGAAATGTTGAGTGAGAAAATCGCATATTGAGAAGATCAAAGGAATGAGAGGAGAGGTCCCTGAAGAATTAGGTGGAGCAAGTGGAAGGAAAGAACCCAGGAGGGACCCCGTGGGTTGTCCATCCTTAGAGTGAATCAAAACTTAGAAAATCAGTTTTTAGGAAGGACATCAAGATTGACAAAGAACTGAAAAGGGAGTCAACTTCTTCACTGTCTGATTCATACCTAGTGCTGTGTTCTTGAAACTTGTATGATATTAACATGCCCTTCTCCAGTATTACTTAAAAGCATACCTCACACTTAGGGGAGATTTGGAGATAACAAATGCTATTTGTTTTTGTCTTTCAGCCAGGACTGAAACAGGATATTATAGCAAAGACATTGCAAAAAGAAAATTTCATAAAAACTCCAGGAAAAATAAACTTTTGTTAAGAAATCTATTCACAGTATATTGTTGCTGCTAAGTCGCTTCCACTGTGTCCAACTCTGTGTGACCCCATAGATGGCAGCCTACCGGGCTCCGCCGTCCCTGGGATTCTCTAGGCAAGAACACTGGAGTGGGTTGCCATTTCCTTCTCCAATGCATGAAAGTGAAAAGTGAAAGTGAAGTCGCTCAATCGTGTCTTGACTCTTAGCGACCCCATGGACTGCAGCCTATCAGGCTCCTCCGTCCATGGGATTTTCCAGGCAAGAGTACTGGAGTGGGGTGCCATTGCCTTCTCCCAGATTCTGACATCACCTGTTTTAGTCTTGCTATGGTAGGTGAAAATCTAACTTTATTACACCACTCTTGGGTACCTCTCTCCCAGTATTGTTATAGCACTATCATTAGATAAATGAATCACCCCTGATCAATGTTTCTTCCAATGAGTCGGCTCTTTGCATCACGTGGACAAAGTGTTGGAGCTTAGTATCACCGATGTCCTTTTGATGAATATTCAGGGTAATTTCCTTTAGGATTGACTGGTTTGATCTCCTTGCACTCCAAGGACTCTCAAGAGTCTTCTCCAGCACCACAATTTGAAAGCATCAATTCTTTGGTGCTCAACCTTCTTTATGGTCCAACTTTCATATCCATATATAACCACTGAAAATGGTCCACACACCAAAAAAAAAAACTTTAAAAAAATGAGAACTACTGAACATACGAATGCAGGACAGTAGGTCTTGGGACTATTGCTTTTATGGTAAAGCTTTCAGGAAATCTAAAAAAATGTCTTTATTTGAAGATATCTAGTTGATACCCTTCTAAATAGGTGAAAAATTCTGATAAGGGAAACAGTTGAGCCCTAGCCTCACTCAGCTGAAGGTGCTGATGAATGGACATCAGCAGACATTTCTCAGAGACATCCCACTATATATGCTCCAGAGTGAAGGTTATGGTACATTGGAGAACCTGAAATAACTCAAGTTGTTTTCTCTGGTGGCCCTAGCCAGCCTGGTGAAGACCAGCTCTGCTCCAATTGACCTGTCTGCTAGCTGCCAGCTGATTTTACTCCTCATCAAATAAGTAAATTAATTAAAACACACATATTTATATTATATATGTATTTGTAAAGTAAGACTCACTGATCCCAGAGAGTCTGGAATATTCTTTCCCTTTTATCTCTGTCAGGCAACTCTTTCCTATGAATACTTTCTCTGGTGCTTTGGCTGTAGCCCTACGTTGGGAGCCTTCACTGAAGCTACCTTGATCTGGTCATGCATCTTCTTTTTAGCTCTCCATTGCCTGCTCTCTTAATATTTGTTTTATTCCAGCACTCCACTACTAGGGGTCTTCTCACACTCTTAGGGGTACTCTTGGGAGCAACTTAAAATGGCAGCAGGCTGACTTTTTCTCCCAGGTGAGTTATAAAATCTGCTTTATGGGATAAATATAGCCTTTCCCAAACTCTGGGAGGGAAGGTTGATCCTGTTTCAGCCACGGGGCACTTTGGCTTCACTAGGCAGGAGGTTTTCTGTGTCCTCCAACCAACTTCAAAGGAGACACATTCCTACACTTGGGGGTACATAGTTACTCCTCAGTTCAGTTCAGTTCAGTTCTTCAGTCATGTGCGACTCTTTGTGACCCCATGAATCGCAGCACGCCAGGCCTTCCTGTCCATCACCATTTCCCCGGAGTTCACTCAGACTCATGTCCATCGAGTCCGTGATGCCATCCAGCCATCTCATCCTCTGTTGTCCCCTTCTCCTCCTGCCCTCAATCCCTCCCAGCATCAGAGTCTTTTCCAATGAGTCAGCTCTTCGCATGAGGTGGCCAAAGAAATGGAGTTTAAGCTTTAGTATCATTCCTTCCAAAGAACACCCAGGGCTGAAGAATGGCCCTGGTTAGAATGGACTGGTTGGATCTCCTTGCAGTCCAAGGGACTCTCAAGAGTCTTCTCCAACACCACATCAATTCTTCGGCACTCAGCTTTCTTTGCAGTCCAACTCTCACATCCATACATGACCACTGGGAAAACCATAGCCTTGAATAGATGGACCTTTGTTGGCAAAGTCATGTCTCTGCTTTTCAATATGCTATCTAGGTTGGTCACAACTTTTCTTCCAAGGAGTAAGCGTCTTTTAATTTCATGGCTGCAGTCACCATCTGCAGTGATTTTGGAGCCCCCAAAATAAAGTCTGACACTGTTTCCACTGTTTCCCTATTTCCAGACCACCTGACCTGCCTCTTGAGAAACATGTATGCAGGTCAGGAAGCAACAGTTAGAACTGGACATGGAAAAACAGACTGGTTCCAAATGGGGAAAGGAGTACATCAAGGCTGTATATTGTCACCCCGCTTACTTAACTTCTATGCAGAGTACATCATGAGAAACGCTGGGCTGGAAGAAGCACAAGCTGGAATCAAGATCTCCAGGAGAAATATCAATAACCTCAGATATGCAGATGACACCACCCTTATGGCAGAAAGTGAAGAGGAGCTAAAAGCCTCTTGATGAAAGTGAAAGAGGAGAGTGAAAAAGTTACTCCTCAGTTCTTGCCAAATCTCCCCCACAAATCCTAGCCCTCTCCACACTCTTCCTCATTTCATGTCTTGAATGTGGATGAAGGATCCAAGATAATAACTGATTCTCAACTATTTCCTTTGTTTGTACATTTTATTTGTCAGCACATTCATCTATTTGCTTCACTTTAGATTGCAACATTTATTGTATCTAGGTACTTGGTACAAATTTTAGCATCATGAATCCCTGTTCTGAACCCAAGCCCTCTTTTCTGGGACCCTGACCTGTTTAGTCCTGGCTAATTCTCTCCCACTCATACTCTTTTTCTACTGGAACCTTGTTTCAAACTACACAGAGCAACAGCATTCTTATCTGCCAAGAAACATTACTCCCTCTTGGGTCATGCTCCCCTCCTTGGGTTCCACCCCTTGATGTGATTGTCTGTTTTACCCCTTTGGAAATTATAATTTGAGCTCCAGTCATACCTCATTTCTACCAGAGTCCTTATCCCCATATCCACCCTGACAGTCTCACAGTGAGATTGGTTCTGCCAACTCAGTTGCATGTATACTCATCAACTCTCCCTGCCTCACTGACCTACACTGCTTAAGTCTTATCATTTGTGGTGTCTGAGCCAGAAAAGGACTTGAAACCCTCATGGTCTAGATCTGCTCCTTCTAGGTCTTGCCTTTGTTTCCCCAGGAATGCTGCTGCTGCTAAGCCACCTCAGTCGTGTCCGACTCTGTGCGACCCCATAGACAGCAGCCCACCAGGCTCCCCCGGTCCCTCGGATTCTCCAGGCAAGAACACTGGAGTGGGTTGCCATTTCCTTCTCCAATGCATGAAAGTGAAAAGTGAAAGTGAAGTCGCTTAGGTTGTGTCCGACTCTTAGCGACCCCGTGGATTGCAATCCACCAGGCTCCTCCATCCATGGGATTTTCCAGGCAAGAGTACTGGAGTGGGGTGCCATTGCCTTCTCCTTAATTAGGACTAATTAGGAATGAAAAAGTTTACTTCAAAATCCATGGGACATAACCATCTTCCTAATGGTATCCAAGTCCAAAGTGTTGAGCCGGATATCCACTGCAAAGTGATGAAAGGGGACGAAGTCTCCACTTCGGCAGGGGTCACACCTGTGGGCGTTTTCTTCCAGAAAGCGGGCACATTTCAAGTGCATTGCTTTCTTCGGGTCCTTCAACCACAGTCATAGGCTGTTTTCTGCATCACTGGGCTGCAGAATCGAATGATGTGGCACTGAATCACCTCACTTTCCAGCTCACGGAGCTCTTCCTCCTCACCATGGTCTACAGAGGACAGAGACACCGTGGACAATAAGTCAGCCTCTGCTACAAAACACAGATCCATTCCTTTATCAAGATGTGCCTTAAACTGAACTATGATTCATTTCCAGGCTCTACTCACCCATTCCTTCAATGAGTGGCTTCAGAGAAAGGGATCGGTGATTCACCTCAAATGAAGCTGCGTTCTTTTCTAGGGCCATTCGGAGCTCCTTGCCATTCTGGAAACAATCAAAGATGTTGGATTCCACAAGGGTTGCCAGGGAATTGATCATCATCTTCATGTCCCAACAAGGGAGAATCTCAAACAACAGCTCTGTAGTGAAAGTTAGGCCAGTGATGGCAGCACATCTCACCAGCATCTTGTGGGACAGGCTCATGCTATCCAGCTGGACCAGAGAGATTTCTGCAAGGAGAAAGCCACACAAATAGGGAATTAGTCATCTGTCTTTATCAAATGCATTCTAGAGATGGACAACTGTCCGGCTCTACAGTTCTTGTTCATAAACCTATACCCAGTTGAGCTGAGCCAAAGGAAGTATTTGGTTAGTACCTACTCACCAGATAGCACTCAGGACTACGAAAGATGGCAATGCTGTGACCTAAAAATATGCATGTCCCATTGGCCACGGCAATAAGATCAATTTCAAGGTGTTCTGATTTTGTGTTAAAATGTGACAGAGGTGTGTGAGAAGAGGAGAGGTGATGGTAGGCCACAGTGATCAGAAGGAGCAGGACCCAGGAATTCCCTGTCAGTTCAGTGGTTAGGTTTAAGGGCTTTCACTGCCAAAAGCCTGGGTTCAGTCCCTGGTTGAGGAATTAAGATCCTACAAACTGCATAGCACAGCCAAAAAATTAAAAAGGAGCAGGGCCTGACTTCCATGTTCTATCCTGACTTCTCCAGCAGGTTATTCTCTATCTTCTTTGCTAGCTACTCTTTCTCCTGGAACTTCCTGGCAATAAAATTTCTCTATCTGTTCCAGCATTCATTTATTCTTCTGACAACTCATTATTACCTCTATGATCAAGACCAAGTGGCAGAGAGCTCTTAGCTCCAATTCCATCTTCTTTTCTAAGCTTGCATATCAGAACTCACATAACTTCCTGGAATCTTGACCAGTATGTCCTATTGCATCACCCACAACAGGACAAAATATGAACTCTTCAACCTGTCCACAGAACACTGTAGAAACCAAGCTGGTCCAGATGTAAGTAGGGATAGCAGGTGTAAGCTTTTATATGGAGAATGAATAAACATTCATCTCCATATAAATCTGCCTATACTGGTGTTCTCTGTCCTGCTGTATAGGACAGAGAACTAAATTTAATATCCTATAATAAAACATAATTTTCCACAGTTTATTATGATCCACACAGTCAAAGGCTTTGGCATAGTCAATAAAGCAGAAGTAGATGTTTCTCTGGAACTCTCTTGCTTTTTCCATGATCCAGCAGACGTTGGTAACTTGATCTCTGGTTCCTTTGCCTTTTCTAAAACCAGCTTGAACATCTGGAAGTTCACAGTTCACGTATTGCTGAAGCCTGGCTTAGAGAATTTTGAGCATTACTTTACTAGTGTATGAGATGAGTGCAATTTTGCATTAGTTTGAGCATTCTTTGGCATTGCCTTTCTTTGGGATTGGAATGTAAACTGACCTTTTCCAGTCCTGTGGCCACTGCTGAGTTTCCCCAATTTGCTGGCATATTGAATGCAGCACTTCCACAGCATCATCTTTCAGGATTTGAAACAGCTCAACTGGAATTCCATCACCTCCACTAGCTTTGTTTGTAGTGATGCTTTCTAAGGCCCACTTAACTTCACATTCCAGGATGTCTGGCTCTAGGTGAGTGATCACACCATTGTGATTATCTGGGTCATGAAGATCTTTTTTGTACAGTTCTTCTGTGTATTCTTGCCAAGTTCAGAGACTATGTCATGCCAAAGCCTTTGACTGTGTGGATCACAATAAACTTTGGAAAATTCTGAGAGAGATGGGAATACCAGACCACCTGACCTGCCTCTTGAGAAACCTATATGCAGGTCAGAAAGCAACAGTTAGAACTGGACATGGAACAACAGACTGGTTCCAAATAGGGAAAGGAGTACATCAAGGCTGTATATTGTCACCCTGCTTATTTAACTTCTATGCAGAGTACATCATGAGAAACGCTGGGCTGGAAGAACACAGCTGAATCAAGATTTCCAGGAGAAATATCAATAACCTCAGATATGCAGATGACACCACCCTTATGGCAGAAAGTGAAAAGGAGCTAAAAGCCTCTTGATGAAAGTGAAAGAGGAAAGTGAAAAAGTTGGCTTAAAGTTCAACATTCAGAAAACAAAGATCATGGCATCTGGTCCCATCACTTCATGGGAAATAGATGGGGAAACAGTGGAAACAGTGTCAGACTTTATTTTGGGGGGCTCCAAAATCACTGCAGATGGTGATTGCAGCCATGGAATTAAAAGATGCTTACTCCTTGGAAGAAAAGTTATGACCAACCTAGATAGCATATTCAAAAGCAGAGACATTTTGCCGACAAAGGGTCCGTCTGTTCAAGGCTATGGTTTTTCCAGTGGTCATGTATGGATGTGAGAGTTGGACTATGAAGAAAGCTGAGCACTGAAGAACTGATGTTTTTGAACTGTGGTGCTGGAGAAGACTCTTGAGAGTCCCTGGGGCTGCAAGGAGATCCAACCAGCCCATTCTAAAGGAGATCAGCCCTGGGTATTCTTTGGAAGGACTGATGCTAAAGCTGAAACTCCAGTACTTTGGCCACCTCATGCGAAGAGTTGATTCACTGGAAAAGACTGGTGCTGGGAGGGATTCAGGGCAGGAGGAAAAGGGGGGTGACAGAGGACGAGATGGCTGGATGGCATCTCCGACTCGATGGACATGAGTTTGAGTGAATTCCGGGAGATGGTGATGCAAAGGGAGGCCTGGTGTTCTGCAATTCATGGGGTCGCAGAGTCGGACACGACTGAGCAACTGAACTGAACTGACTGAATAAACCATAATAGAAAAAATAATGTGGAAATTCCCTGGAAATCTACTTGTTAGGTTTCTGGGTTTTCACTGACATGGCCTGGGTTAAATCCCTGGTTGGGGAACTAAGATCCTGCAAGCCACATGCTACTGCTGCTGCTAAGCTGCCTCAGTCTTGTCTGACTCTGTGTGACCCCATAGACAGCAGCCCACCATGCTCCCCCGTCCCTGGGATTCTCCAGGCAAGAACACTGGAGTGGGTTGCCATTTCCTTCTCCAATGCATGAAAGTAAAAGTGAAAGTGAAGTCGCTCAGTTGTGTCCTACTCCTAGTGATGCCATGGACTGCAGGCTACCAGGCTCCTCCATCCATGGGATTTCTAGTCAAGAGTACTGGAGTGGAGTGTATATATGTATATAAATTTTAAAAATTATATACTTTTTTAAACTGTATTATGTGGCTGTACTTGTGTATATATATGTATATAAATTGGAGAAGGAAATGGCACCCTACTCCAGTATTCTTGCCTGGAGAATCCTGTGGACGGAGGAGCCTGGTGGGCTGCTGTCCATGAGGTCACACAGTTGGACATGTCTGAAGCGACTTAGCACTTAGCATGTATATAAATACACACACACACACACACACACACACACATATATATATAAAACAAAAATTACTTTGTTGTACAGTAGAAATTAATACATATTGTATGTAAATCAACTTCTTCAATAAAAAAAAATACTGGTTAAAAGAAATTAAACTAGTCTACCTTGCTACTTTAGTAGACATAGTGAATGAAACACAAATCATGCTGTTTTGAAGACTGATAACTTGAGGTCTCATCCTTCTACTAAACATTTGAACATTCCATAGAAGGCATTGACGTGAGCTGAATGCATACTAGAACACTGCTTGAAATCAGTTTCTCTTGAAATGAATAATACTACATCCCTGTTATAAATTCCCTTGTTTGTCATTTCAGAAGTAGATAGCTGAGAGAAAGTATCAGTGTTAGATTTTCTCTCATTATTTGATTTCTGCTGATTACAAATGTACTATACATCATTCTTCTATGCAGTTGAATAAAACCTTGTTCAAATCAAACTCCAGAATATGCACAGGGGAAAGTGGCTTCTATTTAGAAAAGGAAAAGCAAGCCTACCGTGGAGCCTTCCCATTGCCTAGGTAACATAAAACTGATAAAGGCAGTCTTCTATCTTCCTTTTGAAAGGTTGTTGCTGAGCTGTGCAACATGCTGGGATTCTTGGCCTTCGGAGGAGAAGAATTCAATCCAGGGCCAGTGATGAGGCTTGACTGCTCAGAGCTTTTGTGTAATAAAGTTTTATTAAAGTATAAAAGAGACAGAGAAAGCCTCTGACATAGACATCAGAAGGGGGCAGAAAGAGCGCCTCTCCGGCTAGTCTTTAGCCAGCTGTTATATAGCTACTGTGTGTCTGTTAGTCGCTCAGTCATGTCCAACTCTTTGTGACCCCACACACTGTAGCCCAGCGGGCTTCTCTGTCCATGGAAGTCTTCAGGCAAGAATACTGGATTGGATTGCCATTTCCTTCTCCAGGGGATCTTCCTGACCCAGGGGTCAAACCCAGGTCTCCCTCATTGCCGAGCAGATGCTTTAACCTCTGAGCCACCAAGGAAGCCCCTTATTAACACAGCTTAAGAGAATATTTGCATGAGTAAAACATACTCATTTGTCAAGTCAGTTTTGAGTCTTAGGCAGAACCAACTTGAAGACAGTTTAGGATAAATGCATAGTTCACTGGGACTTCCCTGGTGGCTCAGACGGTAAAGCGTCTGTCTACAATGCGGGAGACCCGGGTTTGATCCCTGGGTTGGGAAGATCCACTGGAGAAGGAAATGGCAATGCACTCCAGTACTATTGCCTGAAAAATCCCACGAATAGAAGAGCCTGATAGGCTACAGTCCATGGGGTCGCAAAGAGTCGGACACAACTGAGTGACTTCACTTACTTACTCACTTACATAGTTCATTAACATAGCTTAAGAAAAACATTTCCATAAGAAAAATGCATTGGTTAGCTCAAGGTTTAAGAAAAGTTAAGTTCAGGTAGAACCAGGTGTTGTCATGGCAACACAGAATTTTAAAAGAAACCTCCTTTTAAATTTGTACAGAGAAGGGAAAAATATCTAACACTTCTAGTTTGTTTCCTCCTGCCACTTAAGAGAGAGAGAAAAATGTCTGACATTGCAGCCTATTTCCTCCGTTTGGAGACCCCTGGCCTTCCTGTCTGTTACCCTCTCACTTTCTCCTTTGTTGAAGCATCCTAAAGAAAGCAAGAGGAAAATCTAGGTCTTAGAAAATGAACACCAGCAGGAGGCGGTCCTAAGATGGTGGAGAAATAGGACGGGGAGACCACTTTCTCCCTCACAAAGTCATCAAAAGAACATTTCAACGCTGAGTAAACTTCACAAAACAACTTCTGAATGCTGGCAGAGGACATCATGGCAGAAAAGCAGATCATTGTCTTCAAAAACAGGTAGGAAAAAATATAAAAGATGGAAAAAGAGACAAAAGAGGTAGGGAGGGAGCTCTGTCCCAGGAAGGGAATCTTAAAAAGACAGAAGTTTCCAAACACCAGGAAACACTCTTGCTGCCGAGTCTGTGGCGAGCCTTGGAAGCACAGAGGGCAACATAACAGGGAGGAAAAATAAATAAATAATTAAAAGCAACAGATTACGAGCCCAACAGTAACTCCCCCAGCGGAGAAGCAGCACAGATGCCTGCATCCACCACTAGCAAGCGAGGGCTAGGCAGGGAGGCGCGGGCTGCATTGCTTAGAATAAGGATTAGGCCCGAATGCCCTGAGCGTAATCAGAGCGAACTAACTTGGGCTAGCAAACCAGACTGTGGGATAGCTACTGCGCAAAAAGCTCTAACATAAGACACCGCCAGGACTGCACACAGAACAAAGGACCGAACAGAATTAGCCGGCTGCAGACCATCTCCCTCTGGTGACAGGCAGCCAGAGCTGGAAGGGCTGGAAGGGGACAATCGCAGCCCCAGAGAAACATTAACTTCCAAACTGCAAGCAAGCTTTTCTGCTAACTAAGACTTCTTGGGGTTTTGGACAGTCACCATCTGCCTAAGAAGGGGTGCCAGTTGTACACCCAGAAAACTGAGCAACAGGGACGGGAAAGGCAATAAGTCACAGCAACGGTGCTCACCAAACACCCGAGCTGCTCAGACCTGGGAAGGGCACAAAACGCAGGCCCAACTGAGTCTGTGCCTCTGAGGACTGCCTGAGTGCCTGAGCCTGAGCGGCTTAGACCTGGGAGGTGCATGCAGCCCAGGGCCGGTCTCAGACGGTTCCCAGCGGAGCAACCTAGAGCCTGAGCGGTGTGTGCTGTGAGCAGGGGCAGGCCCAGTGTGGCTGAGACACTGCGAGCACACGCCAGTGTTATTTGTTTGCAGCGTCCCTCCCTCCCCACAGCGCAACTGAACAAGTGAGCCTAAAAAATAAAAATAAAAAGCATTCACCACTGTCCCCATTGTGTCAGGGCAGAAAACAGACACTGAAGAGACCAGCAAACAGAAGAAGCTAAAACAGAGGGAACTTCCTTGGAAATATAGATCTTAAGAAATATAAACCAGACCGAGGAACTATCCGAAAATGAACTGACCCCACACTGCCCACAACACCAGAGAAAGTCCCAGGTATACCTTTTCTATTTTTACGATCATCCTTTTTTTTGTTGTTTTGGTTTTTTTCTTTCTTTTTTTTTTACTTTAACATTTTTTAATTTTTAAGTTCTTAAAGCAAACGCCATATATATATATATATATTTTTGTGGGTTTTTTTATAAATAATTCTTGTGACTCTGTGTTTTTGTTTTGTTTTATTTTTCTTTCTTCTTCTTTTCTTTAATATTGTATTTTTGAAAATCCAACCTCTACTCTAGATTTTTAATCTTTGCTTTTTGGTATTTGTTGTCAATTTTGTACCTTTAAAAACCTAATCTTCAGTACCCATTTTTACTTGAGAGCGAGATTACTGGCTTGACCGCTCTCTCCTCCTTTGGACTCTCCTTTTTCTCCACCAGGTTGCCTCTGTCACCTCCCTCCCCCTTCTCTTCTCTACCCAACTCTGTGAATCTCTGTGTGTTCTAGACGGTGGAGAACACTTAGGGAACTGGTTACTGGCTGGATTTGTTTCTCTCCTTTTCATTTCCCTCTTTTACCCTCCTGGCCACTTCTGTCTACTCCCTCCCTCTCCTCTTCCCTGTATAACTCCGTGAACACCTCTGAGCAGTCCAGACTGTGGAGCGCACATAAGGAAGTGATTACTTGCTAGCTTGCTCTCTCCTTTTCTGATCCCACCTTACCTCATTCCAGTCACCTCTAACTACACCCTCCCTCTTCTCTTCTCCATGTAACTCAGTGAACCTCTGTGGGTGTCCCCTCAGTGTGGAGAAACTTTTCATCTCTAACCTAGATGTTTTATCAACAGTGCTGTATAGATGGAGAAGTCTTGAGGCTACTGTAAAAATAAAACTAAAAACCAGAGGCAGGAGGCTTAAGTCCTGAGAACATCAGAGAACTTCTGATTCCAGGGAACATTAATCGATAGGAGCTCATCAAACGCCTCCATACCTACACTGAAAGCAAGCACCACCCAAGGGCCAACAAGTTCCAGAGCAAGACATACCACGCAAATTCACCAGCAACACAGGAGCACAGCCCTGAGCTTCAATATACAGGCAGCTCAAGTTACTCCAAAACCACTGACATCTCATAACGCATTACTGGTCACTTCACTGCACTCCAGAGAGAAGAAATCCAGCTCCAGCCACCAGAATACCAACACAAGCCTCCCTAACCAAGAAACCTTGAGAAGCCACTGATACAACCCCACACATAGTGAGGAAACTCCATAATAAAGAGAACTCCACAAACTGCCAGAATACAGAAAGGCCACCCCAAACGCAGCAATATAAACAAGATGAAGAGACAGAGGAATACCCAGCAGGTAAAGAAACAGGATAAATGCCCACCAAACCAAACAAAAGAGAAAGAGATAGAGAATCTACCTGATAAAGAATTCTGAATAATGATAGTGAAAAAAGATCCAAAATCTTGAACTCAAAATGGAATCACAGATAAATAGTCTGGAGACAAAGATTGAGAAGATGCAAGAAAGGTTTAATAAGGACCTAGAAGAAATAAAAAGAGTCAATATATAATGAATAATGCAATAAATGAGATCAGAAATACTCTGGAGGCAACAAATAGTAGAATAACAGAGGCAGAAGATAGGATTAGTGAAATAGAAGATAGAAAAGTAGAAATAAATGAATCAGAGAGGAAAAAATAAAAATGAATTAAAAGAAATGAAGACAATCTCAGAGACCTCCAGGACAATATGAAATGCCCCAACATTCGAATTATAGAAGTCCCAGAAGAAGAAGACAAAAAAAAAAGACCATGAGCAAATACTTGAGGAGATAATAGTTGAAAACTTCCCTAAATCGGGGAAGGAAATAATCACCCAAGTCCAAGAAACCCAGAGAGTCCCAAACAGGATAAACCCAAGGCTAAACACCCCAAGACACATATTAATCAAATTAACAAAGATCAAACATAAAGAAAAAAATATTAAAAGCAGCAAGGGAAAAACAACAAATTACACACAAGGGGATTCCCATAAGGATAGCAGCTGATCTTTCAATAGAAACACTTCAGGCCAGGAGGGAATGGCAAGACATACTTAAAGTGATGAAAGAAAATAACCTACAGCTCAGATTACTGTACACAGCAAGGATCTCATTGAAATATGAAGGAGAAATCAAAAGCTTTACAGACAAGCAAAAGCTGACAGAATTCCGCACCACCAAACCAGGTCTCCAACAATTGCTAAAGGATATTCTCTAGATAGGAAACACAAAAAGGGTGTATAAACCCAAACCCAAAACAATAAAGTAAATGGCAACAGGATCATACTTATCAATAATTACCTTAAACGTAAATGGGTTGAATGCCCCAACCAAAAGACAAAGTTTGGCTGAATGAATACAAAAACAAGGCCCTTATATATGTTGTCTACAAGAGACCCACCTCAAACAAGGGACACATACAGATTGAAAGTGAAGGGCTGGAAAAAGATAGTCCATGCAAATAGAGACCAAAAGAAAGCAGGAGTAGCTATACTCATACCAGATGAAATAGACTTTAAAACAAAGGCTGTGAAAAGAGACAAAGAAGGCCACTACATAATGATTAAAGGATCAATCCAAGAAGAAGATATAACAATTATAAATATATATGCACCCAACATAGGAGCACCACAATATATAAGACAAATGCTAACAAGCATGAAAGGGGAAATTAACAATAACACAATAATAGTGGGAGACTTTAATACCCCACTCACACCTATGGACAGATCAACTAAACAGAAAATTAACAAAGAAACACAAACTATTAAATGATACAATTGACCAGTTAGACCTAACTGATATCTCCCCCCGCCGGGCCGGACACTGGAGTGGGTTGCCATTTCACCCCAATGCGAAACAAAAGTGAAAATGAAGTTGCCACCTTTTGACTCAACCCGGCTGCAGCCACCAGGCACCTCCGACCCTGGTTTTCCAGGATAGATCACATTCTGGGTCATAAATCTAACCTTGATAAATTCAAAAAACAGGAAAATCAAAAAATTATTCCAAGCATCTTCTCTGACCATAATGCACTAAGGTTAGATCTCAATTACAGGAGAAAAACTATTAAAAATTCCAACATTTGGAGGCTGAACAACACCCTTCTGAATAATCAACAAGTCACAGAAGAAATCAAAAAGAAATCAAAATATGCATAGAAATGAATGAAAATGAAAACACAACTACACAGAACCTTTGGGACACTATAAAAGCAGTCCTAAGAGGAAAGTTCATAGCAATACAGGCATACCTCAAGAAACAAGAAAAAGTCAAATAAATAACCTAACTCTACACCTAAAGCAACTAGAAAAGGAAGAAATGGAGAACCCCAGAGTTAGTAGAAGGAAAGAAATCCTAAAAATTAGGGCAGAAATAAATGCAAAAGAAACAAAAGAAGCCATAGCAAAAATCAACAAAGCAAAAAGCTGGTTCTTTGAAAGGATAAATAAAATTGACAAACCATTAGCCAGACTCATCAAGAAACAAAGAGAGAAAAATCAAATCAACAAAATTAGAAATGAAAATGGAGAGATCACAACAGACAACTCAGAAATACAAAGAATCATAAGAGACTACTATCAGCAATTATATGCCAATAAAATGGACAACTTGGAAGAAATGGACAAATTCTTAGAAAAGTACAATTTTCCAAAACTGAACCAGGAAGAAATAGAAAATCTTAACAGACCCATCACAAGCACGGAAATTGAAACTGTAATCAGAAATCTTCCAGCAAACAAAAGCCCAGGTCCAGATGGCTTCACAGCTGAATTCTACCAAAAATTCCGAGAAGAGCTAACACCTATCTTACTCAAGCTATTCCAGAAAACTGCAGAGGAAGGTAAACTTCCAAACTCATTCTATGAGGCCACCATCAGAAAAGAACTACAGGCCAATATCACTGATGAACATAGATGCAAAAATCCTCAACAAAATCCTAGCAATCAGAATCCAGCAACACATTAAAAAGATCATACACCATGACCAAGTGGGCTTTATCCCAGGGATGCAAGGATTCTTCAATATCCGCAAGTCAATCAATGTAATTCACCACATTAACAAATTGAAAAATAAAAATCATATGATTATCTCAATAGATGCAGAAAAAGCCTCTGACAAAATTCAACATCCATTTATGATAAAAACTCTCCAGAAAGCAGGAATAGAAGGAACAATTATAAAAAAAAAAAAAAAAAAAAAAGAGAGAATAGAAGGAACTACCTCAACATAATAAAAGCTATATATGACAAACCCACAGCTAACATTATCCTCAATGGCGTAAAAATTGAAACCATTTCCCCTAAAGTCAGGAACAAGACAAGGGTGTCCACTTTCACCACTACTCTTCAACATCGTACTGGAAGTTTTGGCCACAGCAATCAGAGCAGAAAAAGAAATACAAGGAATCCAAACTGGAAAAGAAGAAGTAAAACTCTCACT
The DNA here is from genome assembly GCA_917880005.1 of Nanger dama. Classification (NCBI taxonomy): domain Eukaryota; kingdom Metazoa; phylum Chordata; class Mammalia; order Artiodactyla; family Bovidae; genus Nanger; species Nanger dama. The sequence continues at coordinate 19,971 of CAKJTW010000391.1, read as the reverse complement.
GTTTGCAGATGACATGATCCTCTACATAGAAAATCCTAAAGACTCCACCAGAAAACTACTAGATCTAATCAATGAATATAGTAAAGCTGCAGGATATAAAAATCAACACTCAGAAATCCCTTGCATTCCTATACACTAATAATGAGAAAGTAGAAAAAGAAATTAAGGAAACAATTCCATTCACCATTGCAACGAAAAGAATAAAATACTTAGGAATATTCCTACCTAAAGAAACTAAAGACCTATATATCGAAAAAAACTATAAAACACTGATGAAAGAAATCAAAGAGGACACTAATAGATGGAGAAATATACCATGCTCATGGGTCGGAAGAGTCAATATAGTGAAAATGAGTATACTACCTAAAGCAATCTACAGATTCAATGCAATTCCCATCAAGCTACCAGCAGTATTTTTCACAGAACTAGATCAAATAATTTCAAGATTTGTATGGAAATACAAAAAACCTTGAATAGCCAAAGCAATCTTGAGAAAGAAGAATGGAACTGGAGGAATCAACTTGCCTGACTTCAGGCTCTACTACAAAGCCACAGTCATTAAGACAGTATGGTACTGGCACAAAGACAGAAATATAGATCAATGGAACAAAATAGAAAGCCCTGAGATTAACCCACATACCTATGGACACCTTATCTTCGACAAAGGAGGCAAGAATATACAATGGAGTAAAGACAGTCTCTTTAACAGGTGGTGCTGGGAAAACTGGTCAACCACTTGTAAAAGAATGAAACTAGACCACTTTCTAACACCATACACAAAAATAAACTCAAAATGGATTAAAGATCTAAATGTAAGACCAGAAACTATAAAACTCCTAGAGGAGAACATAGGCAAAACACTCTCTGACATAAATCACAGCAGGATCCTCTATGATCCAACTCCCAGTATACTGGAAATAAAAGCAAAGATAAACAAATGGGATCTAATTAAAATTAAAAGCTTCTGCACAACAAAGGAAACTATAAGCAAGGTGAAAAGACAGCCTTCTGAATGGGAGAAAACAATAGCAAATGAAACAACTGACAAACAACTAATCTCAAAGATATATAAGCAACTTATGCAGCTCAACTCCAAGAAAATAAATGATCCAATAAAAAAATGGGCCAAAGAACTAAATAGGCATTTCTAAAAGAAGACATATGGATGGCTAACAAACACATGAAAAGATGTTCAACATCACTCATTATCAGAGAAATGCAAATCAAGACCACAATGAGGTACCATTTCACACCAGTCAGAATGGCTGCGATCCAAAAGTCTACAAGCAATAAATGCTGGAGAGGGTGCGGAGAAAAGGGAACCCTCTTACACTGCTGGTGGGAATGCAAACTAGTACAGCCATTATGGAAAACAGTGTGGAGATTCCTTAAAAATTGCAAATAGAACTGCCTTATGACCCAGCAATCCCACTGCTGGGCATACACACTGAGGAAACCAGAACTGAAAGAGACACATGTACCCCAATGTTCATTGCAGCGCTGTTTATAATAACCAGGACATGGAAGCAACCTAGATGTCCATCAGCAGATGATTGGATAAGAAAGCTGTGGTACATATACACAATGGAATACTACTCAGCCCTTAAAAAGAATAAATTTGACTCAGTTCTAATGAGATGGATGAAATTGGAACCGATTATACAGAGTGAAGTAAGCCAGAAAGAAAAACACCAATACAGTATACTGACACATATATATGGAATTTAGAAGACAGTAATGATGACCCTATATGTGAGACAACAAAGAGACACAGAGGTATAGAGTGGACTTTTGGACTCTGAGGGAGAGGGAAAGGGTGGGATGGTTTGGGAGAATGGCAATGAAACGTGTATATTTTCTTGTAAGAAACGAAGCGCCAATCTATGTCCAATGTAGGATGCAGGATGCATGGGGCTGATGCACAGGGATGATTCAAGTAGAGGATGTGGGGTGGGAGGTGGGAGGGGGCTTTGGCATTGGGAGATTGTGTTCACCTATGGCTGATTCGTGTCAATGTATGGCAAAACAAATATAGTATTGTAATTAAAAAAATAAATAAATTTAATAATTAAAAAAAAAGAAAACCAAAAAAAAAAAAAAAGCAGGAGTAGCTATACTCATATCAGATGAAATAGACTTTAAAACAAAGGCTGTGAAAAGAGACAAAGAAGGCCACTACATAATGATCAAAGGATCAATCCAAGAAGAAGATATAACAATTATAAATATATATGCACCCAACATAGGAGCACCACAATATATAAGACAAATGCTAACAAGTATGAAAGGGGAAATTAACAGTAACACAATAATAGTGGGAGACTTTAATACCCCACTCACACCTATGGACAGATCAACTAAACAGAAAATTAACAAAGAAACACAAACTTTAAATGATACAATAGATCAGTCGGACCTAACTGATATCTATAGGACTGCTGCTGCTGCTGCTAAGTCACTTCAGTCGTGTCCGACTCTGTGAGACCCCATGGACAGCAGCCCAACAGGCTCCCCCGTCTCTGGGATTCTCCAGGCAAGAACACTGGAGTGGGTTGCCATTTCCTTCTCCAATGCATGAAAGTAAAAAGTGAAAATGAAGTTGCTCAGTCATGTCTGACTCCCAGCAATCCCATGGACTGCAGCCCACCAGGCTCCTCCGTCCATGGGATTTTCCAGGCAAGAGTACTGGAGTGGGGTGATTTCACCCTAAAACAATGAATTTCACCTTTTTCAAGTGCTCACGGAACCTTCTCCAGGATAGATCACATCCTGGGCCATAAATTTAGCCTTGATAAATTCAAAAAAATTGAAACTATTCCAAGCATCTTTTCTAACCATAATGCATTAAGATTAGATCTCAATTACAGGAGAAAAACTATTAAAAATTCCAACATATGGAGGCTGAACAACACACTTCTGAATAACCAACAAATCACAGAAGAAATCAAAAAAGAAATCAAAATATGCATAGAAATGAATGAAAATGAAAACACAACCACCCAAAACCTGTGGGACACTATAGAAGCAGTGCTAAGAGGAAAGTTCATAGCAATACAAGCATACCTCAAGAAACAAGAAAAAAGTCAAATAAATAACCTAACTCTACACCTAAAGCAACTAGAAAAGGAAGAAATGGAGAACCCCAGAGTTAGTAGAAGGAAAGAAATCTTAAAAATTAGGGCAGAAATAAATGCAAAAGAAACAAAAGAAGCCATAGCAAAAATCAACAAAGCAAAAAGCTGGTTCTTTGAAAGGATAAATAAAATTGACAAATCATTAGCCAGACTCATCAAGAAACAAAGAGAGAAAAATCAAATCAATAAAATTAGAAATGAAAATGGAGAGATCACAACAGACAACACAGAAATACAAAGAATCATAAGAGACTACTATCAGCAATTATATGCCAATAAAATGGACAACTTGGAAGAAATGGACAAATTCTTAGAAAAGTACAACTTTCCAAAACTGAATCAGGAAGAAATAGAAAATCTTAACAGACCCATCACAAGTACAGAAATTGAAACTGTAATCAGAAATCTTCCAGCAAACAAAAGCCCAGGTCCAGATGGCTTCACAGCTGAATTCTACCAAAAATTTCAAGAAGAGCTAACACCTATCCTACTCAAACTCTTCCAGAAAACTGCAGAGGAAGGTAAACTTCCAAACTCATTCTATGAAGCCACCATCACCCTAATACCAAAACCTGACAAAGATGCCACAAAAAAGAAAACTACAGGCCAATATCACTGATGAACATAGATGCAAAAATCCTTAACAAAATTCTAGCAGTCAGAATCCAGCAACACATTAAAAAGATCATACACCATGACCAAGTGGGCTTTATCCCAGGGATGCAAGGATTCTTCAATATCTGCAAATCAATCAATGTAATTCACCACATTAACAAATTGAAAAATAAAAGCCATATGATTATCTCAATAGATGCAGAGAAAGCCTTTGACAAAATTCAGCATCCATTTATGATAAAAACGCTCCAGAAAGCAAGAATAGAATGAACATACCTCAAACATAATAAAAAGCTATATATGACAAACCCACAGCAAACATTATCCTCAATGGTGAAAAATTGAAAGCATTTCCCCTAAAGTCAGGAACAAGACAAGGGTGCCCACTTTCACTGCTTCTATTCAACATAGTTTTGGAAGTTTTGGCCACAGCAATCAGAGTAGAAAAAAAATAAAAGGAATCCAAATTGGAAAAGAAGTAAAACTCTCACTGTTTGCAGATGACATGATCCTCTACATAGAAAACCCTGAAGACTCCACCAGAAAATTATTAGAGCTAATCAATGAATATAGTAAAGTTGCAGGATATAAAAATCAACACACAGAAATCCTTTGCATTCCTATACACTAATAATGAGAAAGTAGAAAAAGAAATTAAGGAAGCAATTCCATTCACCATTGCAATGAAAAGAATAAAATACTTAGGAATGTATCTACCTAAAGAAACTAAAGACATTATATATATATATATATATATATATATATATATATAAAAAACTATAAGACACTGGTTAAAGAAATCAAAGAGAACACTAATAGATGGAAAAATATACCATGTTCATGGATCAGAAGAATCATTATAGTGAAAATGAGTATACTACCCAAAGCAATGTACAGATTCAATGCAATCCTATCAAGCTACCGGCGGTGTTTTTCACAGAGCTAGAACAAATAATTTCACAATTGGTATGGAAATACAAAAACCTCGAATAGCCAGAGCAATCTTTCGAAAGAAGAATGGAACTGGAGGAATCATCCTGCCTAACTTTAGGCTCTACTACAAAGCCACAGTCATCAACACAGTTTGGAACTGGCACAAAGACAAATATAGATCAATGGAACAAAATAGAAAGCTCAGATACAAATCCACGCACCTATGGACACCTTATCTTCGACAAAGGAGGCAAGAGGAGAAAGAAGTCTCTTTAACAGGTGGTGCTGGGAAAACTGGTCAACCATAAAAGAATGAAACTAGAACACTTTCTAACACCATTCACAAAAATAAACTCAAAATGGATTAAAGATCTAAATGTAAGACCAGAAACTATAAAACTCCTAGACGAAAACATAGGCAAACATTCTCTGACATAAATCACAGCAGGATCCTCTATGATCCACATCCCAGAATATTGGAAATAAAAGCAAAAATAAACAAATGGGATCTAATTAAAATTAAAAGCTTCTGCACAACAAAGGAAACTATAAGCAAGGTGAAAAGACAGCCTTCAGAATGGGAGAAAATAATAGCAAATGAAGCAACTGACAAACAACTAATCTCAAAAATATACAAGCAACTCATGCAGCTCAATTCCAGAAAAATAAACCACCCAAGCAAAAAATGGGCCAAAGAATTAAATAGACATTTCTCCAATGAAGACATACACATGGCTAAGAAACACATGAAAAAATGTTCAACATCACTCATTATCAGAGAAATGCAAATCAAGACCACAATGAGGTACCATTTCACACCAGTTAGAATGGCTGCGATCCAAAAGTCTACAAGCAATAAATGCTGGAGAGGGTGCGGAGAAAAGGGAACCTTCTTACACTGTTGGTGGGAATGCAAACTAGTACAGCCACTATGGAGGACAGTGTGGAGATTCCTTAAAAAACTGCAAATAGAATTGCCTCATGACCTAGCAATCCCACCACTGGGCATACACACTGAAGAAACCAGAATTGAAAGAGACACGTGTACCCCAATGTTCATCACAGCACTGTTTATAATAGCCAGGACATGGAAGCAACTAGATGTCCATCAGCAGATGAACGGATAAGAAAGCTGTGGTACATATACACAGTGGAGTATTACTCAGCCATTAAAAAGAATACATTTGAATCCGTTCTAATGAGGTGGATGAAACTGGAGCCGATCATACAGAGTGAAGTAAGCCAGAAAGAAAAACACCAATATAGTATACTAACGCATATATATGGAATATAGAAAGATGGTAATGATAAACCTGTATGCGAGGCAGCAAAAGAGACACAGAGGTAAAAACAGACTTTTGGACTCTGTGGGAGAGGGAGAGGGTGGGATGATTTGGGAGAATGGCATTGAAACATGTATACTATCAGGTAAGAAACGAATCGCTAGTCTAGGTCCGATATAGGATACAGGATGCTTGGGGCTGGTGCACTGGGATGACCTAGAGAGATGATATGGGGAGGGAGGTGGGGGAGGGGGTTCAGGGTTGGGAACACGTAGACCTGAGGTGGATTCACGCCAATGTATGGCAAAACCAATACAGTATTGTAAAGGTAAAAATAATAATAATAATAATAATAATAAAGAAAGAAAGAAAGAAAGAAAATGAACACCAGGTCACATTTTCTTTACCTTTTAATGATGCTGGTGGTGACAAGTTTTTCAATCTGACACCACTAACGAGGTTACAGACTTCTTCATTTTCCTCCTCAACACCGAAAGTAAACGTTTTTAAGTCCTCTGTTGGCTTAGCAAAGTTCTCTGTAGAGAGGTATAAGGGAAGAAAAGTTGAGAGTCATTGTCCTATTATCATCGGGTTTTCCAATAAACTTAGAGATGGGTCTCACATGAGAATGAGCAGGCAGAGATGTGTGTCAGCCCCTAATGTATTCTGGAATATTGTTTTAAGTAAAGCTGACATATGAAAATCAAAATTTACTCAAAACATATTTTTCTTTCCCTCCCCTGCCCAAGAAAAAAAGGACTGGTAATAACAACTGAATGTCTTCCATAATACATGCAGTTTTACAAAAATTTGATTCAAAGATTATCAGGATGTACCTTACAGCTTATACTTACCGTATGTGCATGCATGCTAAATCACTTCAGTCACGTCTGACTCTTTGCAACCGTATAGACCACAGCCCACTAGGCTCCTCTATCCCTGAAGATTCTCCAGGCAAGCATTGCTGTGCCCTTCTCCAGGGGATCTTCATGACCCAGGGATAGAACTGGTGTCTCATGACTCTTGCGTTGGCAGGCAGGTTCTTGACCACTAGCACCACCTGGGAAGCCCATACTTAATATATACGATATACTTACATGTATACTTACAGAATATACTTGTACGCACACTGAAATACCCACACTCAGAGGCAAGCACACTCTGTAGAGGACTGTACTCAACTTAAGATTAGTTATTGTCAGAAAGAGATTTTAGGGACTTCCTTGGTGGTGCAATGGTTAAGACTCCACCTACCAATGCAGGGAACATGGGTTTGATCTCTGGTCTAGGAACGAACATACCACATACCTTGGAGCCACTAAGCCCACTTGCCAGACTACTGAGCCTGTACTCTAGAGTCTGAGTGCTGCAACAAGAAAAGCCACCACAACGAGAAGCCCACAAACCACAACTGAGCAGCTCCACTTGCCACAACAAGAGAAAGCCTGCACAAAGCAAGAAAGACTGAGTGTAGCCAAAAATAAATTTAAAAAAATTTTAAGAACTCATTTTTTAATAAAAAAAAGATATTAAAAATGAAGTTTGAATATAAACTTGCATAGTAATTTTTCTCCTGGCACTCCAAAATGTATTTCTTATTTGTCCCTCCAGTCATTCATTGAGTTGCAATGTCATGGTCTGGGCACAGGTTGGAAAAAGAATTTCCAGACATGAGACAGAATGAGAGGGAAATAAAGTGTGTTAGAGTGAGAGAAGCTGTTAGAACAGCAGGCCAGCTCAAGGGAGAACTGACGTTGAATAGGGGTCCTCAGTCCACTTTTATACCTAGGGTACAAGGAGTAGGATAGGGGTCTTGCAGGTCATTTGCTGATTGGATGAGGCACATAAACTGGGTGGGGGGTGGGAACAGTAAGGCAAATATCTTCTCCTTATGGGGTAGGAGAGGAGACAGGTTATGCTTAGGAAGACCTGAAATCTGTTGATAGTCACAACATAGCGGGGAGAAGGGGAGAAGGATAAGGGTATGGTTTTTCCATTCCTGCCTTCCAGGACCCTGCTTGGTTTTATCTACTCTTTTGACCTTAGGTCACCACATACAAGACACTGAGATAGGCAATGTGGAAATATGAGGGTGACCATAACTAAGTTCCTGAACTCCTGGAAAGAAAAGGTATATACACAGAGAGTCAGATAACCAGACAGTAAACAAGTGCTTCCCTGGTGGCTCAGAGGTTAAAGCGTCTGCCTCCAATGCGGGAGATCTGGGTTTGATCCCTGGGTCGGGAAGATCCCCTGGAGAAGAAAATGGCAGTCCACTCCAGTATTCTTGCCTGGACAGAGAAGCCTAGTAGGTTACAGTCCACGGGTCACAAAGAGTTGGACACGACTGAGTGACTTCACCTCACCTCACCTCAAACAAGTGCTGCATGAGTAGGCACAGACGGTAAGTGTTGGAGAGTTCATAACACAGTATAGACTTTTTATGCATCAGAACCTGTGAAGGCCATAAATGTGGCTAGTGCATGCTGCTAGCCCTCAAGGATCTTAAAATTTATAGAAACTGACATTTAGGTAACTAATCATAACATAGGAAAAGTGACTTAAGAGCTAAAGAGCAAAGAGGAATAGAGAATAAAGGACAACTGATTCAGTCAGTAGATTCAGGAAGGCTTCGTAGAGGAAGAAATATTTTGGTTGAGCCTTAAAGAATGAAGGGATAGTCCAAGTAGAAAATAGAAGGGTGATCAACGCAAAAGCACAGAAGCCACGAGCACTTTGCAATTTAGGGAAATGTAAAGAGGCCAGTGTGACTAAGACACAGTGGGCGAAGTGCTGGAGTGCTGCTTACTGTAGGAGATGTATGTATTTAGAAAGTCTGAGAGCAGAGTATGCAGTGCAGTCAATACCACACTGTGAAGTTTGGACTTTATTCCATAGACAATGGGGAAATATCCCAAGTGGGATAGTGATCCAACCAACTATTTTTAGGAAGATAACACTGGAAGCAGGACAGGCAAGAGACTAGGAAGGTGTGTATGACCTTCCTAGTCAATGGAATGTGACTGTGGAATTCCAATGGAATTCCAACTATCAGAATGGACTATCAGGAAGTGAAGATGGGTAGTATTATGCAAGTGATAATGCAAAGAATACTAATGATATTGAGAAAATGAGACCTAGGCAAGATAATGATGGAGGTGAGAGAAACATGAGTGTTGCCAATAATCCAGCTGGGAAACACAAGAGGAGATGCAGTATGAGAGGGAGGTAATGTGTTACATTTTATATTTGTTGAGTTTGGCGAGATGTATAGGACAGTCCAATGGGCAACTGGAAATGTGGGTCTGGAATTAAGAGTGAAATTAAGGTTGGATATTATGTACACAAACACACACATACTCACTCACATGTGCACTTTACACATAGAAGGTTGGAAAATAAATGAAAAACTGAAAGCAAGTGGAGAGAGAGTCCTGAGTTAGCAAAGAGAAAAGTTGAGGATGGAATGTGAAGAATGCCCTCCTCAGAACATAGACCTGGGGCAGGAGCCAATCTGAGGACTGGTCAGCAAGGCAAGTGGGGCAAAGGAAGAGTTCAGGATCGGGGCAGCAAATGAAGGGTAGCATACCAGAAAAGGGACCAGGTGTGCGTGTGTCATGGGGGAGGAGAATAGGTGAGAGGCCGGGCATGTCGAGACATGCCCCGGAAAAGTGCCGCTGACAAGTACCGGCGGTTGGCCAACGCCCAGACAGGAACCGGGAGCGGACCAAACTTCCGGGGACCAACCCCCGTGGCCTGGCCCAATCAAGTCCCGACAGGGAGCCCAACCGCCGCTACAGCCCGCGTTTTCTACCTTATATGGGAGAACCTGGTTCGAGCGCCAGCCCTGGCTATAAAATCCCTCCTCACCCCTCATACCTCGCAGACTCCCTTCCCTTCCTCGCTCCCCCGGGAGTTCTGCCCGCCCAATAAAGGCTTCCATCACCGGTCCCTAGAGGTGGCTCTTCTCCCGCATGGCGTTTCTTACAATAGGGATGAAGACTTGACAGGGAGTGCCCCTGGTAAGTCTAGTGGTTAGGATTCAGCATTTTCACTATTGTCGCTCGGGTTCAACTCCTGGTCAGGGAATTGAGATCTTACAAGCCGCACAGCCAAAAATATATAAAGAACACGACTTGATCCATGCTCTTCTACGCTTTTTAATATTCCTTTCCAGGACCTAGCACTGGAGGTGCCATGATCATTCTTTTATCACTCTAGGTACACGACCTTTGGGTACCTCCTAGGACTGGAGATTCAGGAGTGTGTAAGACTTCCTGCCTCAGGAAGCTGACATTCTCACAGTGGAAGACAAATAATAACCAACAGATAAATAAATTCATAGGATAACCTCATAATGTGACTCACTTTTATGAAAGAAAGAAACACGGTGATAGAGACTAATGAAAAAGCACAGAGTAGGGAAGGTCTTCCTTAGGCAAGCCAAGTGACTGTGAAGAGATAATACCTGAGATAAGGGCAAGAGGAAGTAGGTTGTGAAGAGATAATACCTGAGATAAGGGCAAGAGGAAGTAGGTATGCAAAACACCTGAGGAGAGGGAGCAACCAGGAGCTCAGGGTGTTAGAAGAGCAGAAATGTGGCTGGAGCATATTTCAGAATTTTGGTGAGACCACAGAGGGGGTGGATGGCAGCTCCCACAGGGACCTCCAGTCCAAGGTAGGGAGTTTGGATTTCATTGTAAACTCAATAGGAAACCACTAAAAGTTGTTTGGTTTTTTAAAAAATTTGTTTATTTGGTAAGTTTCAAATTTATCAAAAGTTGTAAGAATAACACTATTAATCTTTATTCAAATTCATCTATTGTTAACATTTTGCCCCACTTGCTATACCCTTTGTTCTCTACGTACATATTTTTCAGAAGCATTTCATTTGAGTATTAAGTCGCATAAATTATGCCCTTTTACTCCCAAATACTTTACTCTGAATTCCCCAAGAATAACAATTCTCTTACATAAGTAGAATATACTTATCATCTTTTACTGTCCATATTCCAGTTTCCTCAGTTGACTCAATAGTGTTCTTTAGCATTCTTTTTTTTGTATACAGCCCAGGCGTCCTCCAACAGGTGAGTGGCTAAACAACCTATGGTATATCCATACCATGGAACACTACTCAGCAACCACTAAGACCAAACTATCGATACACACAACAACCCAGATAATCTTCAGAGAGCTATGCTGAGTGAAAATCAATCTCAAGAGATTACATATACTGTATTATTCCATTTATAAAAATTCCTTAAAGTCACAAAATTATAGATATGAAGAACTGATTAGTGATTACCAGGGAAGGAAGTATGGGTGGGAGAGAAGTGGAGTGGCTATAACGGCAACATGAGGGATCCTCGTGGTGATGAAAGTATTATGTATCTTGACTGTATCAATATTAATATACTGGCTGTGATATTGTACTGTAGAGTTTTGCTGATGTTACTATGGGGGAAAACCAGGTAAAAAGGTATATATTCATAGAATCTCTCCATATTATTGTTTTAGCCAAAAAGTTCATTTGGGTTTTTCCGTAACCCAATACTTGTCACAACTGTATGTAAATTTATGATCACCTCAAAAAGTTTAATTAAAGAAACTCAACAAGGCAACAAAGTATTATTGCATTCAGTCACTTTGTTTATATTCAAAGAGATCCCCAGAATGCCTACTGTGGTGTGAGACACAGGAAAGGTGCTCAGTAGACCTTTGTTGAGTGAATAAATGAGAACAGATTTGAGTTCCTTTATTCTACATTATAGAGCAGGTAGCTGGCAAAAAAGGTTGTGACTAATCCCTAAATATCAGCTATTAAATGTCACATGGAGAACTTAAATCTGGACTCCTATCTTCAAAGCTAAAATTTTCTTTTGATTGCACTGTTCTAACTCTTTGTTCATAGTATAGATGCTATCTCTTAAACCTTTGTGTCTAAATATAGTTTCTTCCTTTCTTCTAAATATAGTTCCTTCCTTTCTTTTTGCTGGCATATTATTTTTTCTCCTTATCACTGCCACCTCCCTGAATAACTAGCATACCCACCCAAGACATTTTCCTGTCATTCACATTAATCCTAATCGTCTACACCCCAGCTTGCATCTGTACCCCTTTCCCCAACCCTCACCCTTCTCCCTTCAACAAAACCATTTTCTTAAAAATTCCACCTGGCCTCTTTGTGCCATTATCTCAAAGTTCATCCTTCTGCATGTCTCAGTACCATGAAAACCTTGTTGACAATTCACTTTGAGATAATCATTTTACCTCTGGAAAACAAGTAATTCTTTTTCCCTGATAACATTCACATCCCTCACCAGTTCTGATTCTGGGCTTTAAGATTCTCTGTTCTTTCATTTCGATTACAGGTCTACATTCTTCCTCTCAGTTCAGTGAGTCCTAGGCAATGTTAAGTTCTCTCACAATCTGGGATATCAAGTCCAACATTCACTGCATTCCTCAAACTCTTTTAGGAAAAAGCCTACAGAAAAGCCTACTCTTGCCACCCTCTCTTCAGAAGGAGAGTGAGAGAAAGAACCATCATTACAGGACTTACTGAACAGGTTATTCCAGGTCAAATTTGTCTTTTCCTCAGACTCCATTGCTTGGAAACCAAGTACCCTGTGATGGTCTAGGTTTTTAAGCAATTCTTCACAGTAAAATGGAATTCCACAGCTTCCCTCTGCCAGATACCTGTAGTGAAAACGAGGCAACCTATTTATTGAGAGGTCGGCATGTCGAGACATGCCCCGGACAAGCCCGACAGTCGGCCGATGCCCAAACAGGAACCGGGCGGACCAAACTTCCAGGGGCCGGCCCCTGTATCCCTGACCCAATCAGGCGCTGGCACGGAGCCCCCAAACGCCAATCACTGCTACAGCCCACGCTTTCTACCTTATATGGAAGAACCGGGTTTGAATGCCAGCCCTGGCTATAAAACCCCCTCCCCCCCCCTCATACCTCGCAGACTCCCTTTGTCCCCTTCCTCACCTGTCCCCGGGAGTTCTGCCCGAGAGCGACCACCCAATAAAGGCCTTTTTTACTAACGGTCCCTAGAGGTGGCTTTTTCTTCCCGCGGCGTTTTCTTACATCTGGCGCCCAACGTGGGGCTCAAGGTGAGGGCCTCCGGCACTTGCCGTTGAGGTCCCCCTCGAGCTCCACTGCCATGGTAGCCCCGGACCCAGGCGACTGACCAACCTCCCGGACGGCAGAACACGGGGTAAGTCCCTTCGGCTTTGGGGCCTGCCCTTCCTGGCGACCACTTCCTAGGGCCCTGTAATGGGTGCGCACTTACTGGGCCCTCCCGGTCATCAGTTCGTGAGGGAGACGTCCCTAGCGACTGATAGACCTCCAGCTTCGGCCTCCCTCCGGCTTCGGCCCCCCTCCCCAGGTCACCAGTTCGTGAGGGAGACGTCCCAATCGACTGCGTGGACCTCCGGCTTCGGCCTCCTTCAGTCCGGCAGTCCGTGAGGAAGACGTTCCACCAGCTGCCTGGACCTCCGGCTTCCCTCAGCGTGTCCAAAGACGTTTGGATACCGGGGTTCGCCTCCGCTGTACGTGGGTCACCATGGGATCGACAGCCTCCAAACCCGACTCCCCAATATTCCACTCCCTTGGAGTGCCTGTTAGCTAATCTGCGGACCCTGGGACTAAAGGGATATATCCGCCCCAAACAGCTTACTTTTTGTGTTCGCAGGCCTGGCCTCAGTATTCTCTAGATAATGGCTCACAATGGCCGGCCGCAGGGACATTAGACTTTAACTTCCTCCGTGATTTAGATAATTACTGCCGGAGAATGGGGAAAATGGTCTGAGGTCCCCTATGTTCAGGCCTTTTGGGCGGTCGGGCTCCCGCCCCACCCTGTGCCCTACCCTGTGCACCACGTGTGTTCCCAGCCAAATTCTGCTCACCATGGCCCCCCGACTCCACTCTCCCCGGCCAAGCCAACTCCTCCCGTCTCTGAGTCCTCTGCTTTCTCTGTTCCTCCAGAAGACCTGGTGGCTCCTCCTCCCTATACCTCTCCCACAGCTCCCTTCCCTTCCACCCAGGCCCCAGCCTTGCCCCTCGACCCCCCAACCAGTCGGCAGCTAACCCTATTCTTTCCCCTCCTCCGACCCTGGTTCTCTACCCTCACCCTCCCCCTCCCACTCCGGCCCCTCCTACCTCCCATTCCCGCCCCTGAGACTCCGCTCCGGTCCTAAACCCTATCTTGTATCCTCCTCTTCCCTCTGTCACGCCCTCCCCCTCCCGGTTAGCCCCCCACACTCGCTCCCATGGCAACCCTCTGGGGGCCTCCCCTCCCCCTTCCCCCCAGCCCCACTACTCCCTCTTCGACAAGTAGCTGGCGCTGAGGGCCTAACCCAGGTCCATGTCCCTTTTTCTCTCCAAGATCTGGCACAGATTGAGGCTAAACTGGGATCCTTTTCCTCCAGTCCCACTCAGTACATTAAACAGTTCACTGGCTTAACTCTGTGCTTATGCTTTGACCTGGCAGGACATCTATGTCATTCTGGGGTCCACCACCCCCCCGAAGAGAGGTAGGCCATCTGGACGGCAGCCAAAGCTCAGGCCGATCAGAGGCACATTGCCAGTCCCTCCCGAGCGCCCCCGGGGCTCTCGGGTGGTCCCTGACGTTGACCCTGATTGGAACTATCAGGAGGGGGGGGTGGTGGGCCAGCAACGAGCACGCTATATGATAGAGTGCCTCATTGACGGGATGGAGGTTTCCTCTCATAAGGTTGTAAATTTCCTTAGCTGGATGAGGTGACTCAGGGGCCTGATGAAAATCCAGCTATGTTCCTCAATTGGCTTACTGAGGCCCTCATTCAATACACCAGGCTGTCCCCTGAGTCCCCCCATAGGGGGCAGCCACCTTGGCCAGTCATTTTCTCTCTCAGTCTGCCCTTGATATCTGGAAAAAGCTGGCCAAGGCTGAGGATGGCCCTCAGACCCCTATCCGAGATCTGGTAAAAACGGCATTTAAAGTCTACAACACCCGTGAGGAAACTGCTGAGGCCAGCCGAAAGGCGAGGCTTAAACAGAAGGCCGAGTTTCAGGCTAACCTCCTCAACCAGCAGGTAAACCTCTTTAATCAGCAAACCCAAGCCTCGGTGGCGGCCCTGCGGCCGGCTGCGGGCTCGGGGTCCCAAAGCCCTCTGGGGGGCCTGCTTCAAGTGCGGCCAAGAAGGACACTGGGCCAAGGCATGCCCCCAACCCGCGCCTCCATCCAAGCCATGTCCGCTGTGCAAACAACCAGGACATTGGGCAGTGACTGTCCCCAGGCCTCTTGGGCCCCAACCCCTAGGGGCCGGGGACCAGAGCGCCCCAGGAGGCTTCCGGCCCTACTCCGGCTTTGGAGCTGCTGAGCTCGACGAAGACTGATGCCGCCCAGACTCGGGACCCCGATCACCCAGCCGAGCCCAGGGTAACGCTCCAGGTAGCGGGTAAGTCTATCAACTTCCTGGTTGACACGGGGGCTACCTATTCGGTCCTTCCTTCCTTTGGGGGCATTTTGCATCCTTCCCAGATTTCGGGTTATGGGAATTGACGGCCGACCTTCACGTCCTCTCCAAACCCAACCACTGTCCTGTCAGTTGGATTCCTGCATGTTCACTCACTCCTTTTAGTTATCCCTTCCTGCCCTACCCCACTTTTGGGGAGAGATATACTCGTTAAGCTAAAAGCCACCCTCCACCTGACTCCTGGATCGGCCCCCACGTCGGGGGCCTTCCTGATGCTACTCGCGGACCCCCTGACTCCTCCGGTTAGTCCTGGAGGTCTGGGATACACGAGTCCCGGTGGTGGCTCGGCACCACCCCCAGTCCTCATCCGGCTAAGGGACCCCGCCTGCTTCCCGGCTAGACCCCAATTTCCTTTGTCTGCTCGTAGCCTTAGGGGACTGAAGCCCCGTCATTGACCGACGCCTGGGACAGGGTCTCCTAATCCCCAAGACCTCCCCCTGTAACACGCCCCATCCTTCCTGTCCGGAAGGCCTCAGGCGACTATCGGCTGGTACAAGACCTCCCGCCTGATTAACGCGGCGGTGGTCCCCGCCCATCCGCTTGTCTCTAACCCTTACACTCTCCTCTCCTCCATTCCTCCCAAAACCTCTCACTTTACTGTTATTGATCTTAAAGATGCCTTCTTTACCATCCCACTCCACCCAGACTGTCAGTTCCTTTTGCTTTCACCTGGACTGAACCCGACACTGGCTGACCACATAGCTTACCTGGACGGTACTTCCTCAGGGGTTCAGAGACAGCCCCCATTACTTTGGGCAAGCCCTGTCTCGAGACCTGGCCAGATGTTCACTTCACCCTAGCACTCTCCTCCAATACGTAGACGACTTACTCCTTTGTAGCCCCTCGGAAGAGACTTCTAGACAACACACTGCGACTCTTCTTAATTTCCTCGGTTCTCAGGGCTACAGAGCCTCACAATCCAAGGCTCAACTGACTCAGACCTCTGTGGTCTATTTAGGCCTTCAAATTACTCCCACAACTAAGGCCCTGACAGCAGACCGGTGTAGCCTCCTCCGGTCCCTTAACCCTCCAACTAACGGAGACCAGATATTATCTTTCTTAGACTAACCGGATTTTTCCGACACTGGGTCCCAAATTACGCCACGTTGGCCAAGCCTCCTGTATGCTGCAGCTAAAGAGACTCCCACAGGACCACTATCTTCCCCTGCCGAAGTAGCTCAGGCCTTTCATGCATTACGCTCCACTTTACTGGATTCGCCTCCTCTCTTTCTCCCAAACCCAAACTATCCACACCATCTATATACGGATGAAAAGGGGGGAATAGCTTTTGGAGCCCTGATGCAACCAGTGGGCCCTGAGCTGCTGCCTGTTGCTTATGTGTCTAAACAGCTGGACCCCACAGCCAGGGGATGGTTTCCCTGTCTGCGAGCACTAGCGGCAGCGACCACGCTGTATGCAGATGCAAAAAAGCTGATCCACGGTCAACCTCTGACCATTTTTCACCTCATCGCCTAAATGACCTTTTTAGCTTCCAGGTATCTTTCCGATCTCAGTGCTTCTAAGCTCCAGCAGTTCCATCTGGTGTTCCTAGAAAACCCACAAGTTTCTGTAGATCGTTCTCCGCAACTAAATCCTCTCTCGTCATTGCCTTCTCTTCCCTTTATGGAACCCTCAGCTCACTCCTGCATTGAGACCCTTGAGTCCCTCATGCAGCCGCCTCACAATTTATTCGCCAAGCCCTTACATAAACCCCGATTTGACACTGTTCGTGGGATGGAAGTTCGAAACAAGACTCTGATGGGATCCGGAGGGCGGCCTATGCTGTGGTTACCACTCGAGGAGTCCTAGAGGCCCAGCCCCTGGCTCCAGGGACGACCTCCCAAAAGGCAGAATTAACAGCCTTAACTAGAGCCTTACATTTGGCAAAAGGAAAGAGGGCCAACATCTACACCGATTCTAAATATGCTTTCTTGATTGCCCATTCCCACGCGGCAATCTGGAAAGAGCGGGGCTTCCTGACCACTAAGGGATCCCCCATCTGCAATGCCTCCCACATTACTCGATTGTTAGACGCCTTATCCTTACCCATAGAAGTGGCTATCATACACTGTAAAGGACATCAGAGTACTCATGACTCAGTTGCCTTGGGCAACAACATGGCTGACCAAGTAGCTCGACAGGTTGCTCTGCAGGAACCCCCAAATCCGTGTTGATCTTAAGGTCGACACTTATACCCAAATACGCTGATGATGAAGCCCAGATATTACTGGCGCAGGAGGGGACTCGGAAGCATTCATCGGGATGGATACTGTATTACGATAAGCCGGTGCTCCCCGAGCACCAGGCAAAGGACATCATATCCCAAATCCATAACACTCTGCACATCGGACCTAGGGCCCTCCTTTCTTTCCTTGGTCCCATCTTTGCCCCCCTGGCATCTTAGGCATGCGGTATACGAGGTTCATCGGTCTTGCTTGACATGCGCCTCCACCTCTTTTCAGGGAGGACTTAGGCCCCCTCAGACCACGCACCAACTCAGGGGACACTTGCCTGGGCAGGACTGGCAGATAGACTTCACTCACATGCCTAGACATCGAAGTCACCGCTATCTGCTGGTCTTAGTGGACACTTTCTCAGGTTGGGTTGAGGCCTTCCCCACTGCCCGAGAAACCGCGGCAGTGGTGGCAGAGGTCTTAACAACCCATCTCATTCCCAGATTTGGGTTACCTAACTCCCTTCAGTCTGACAATGGGCCTGCATTCATCTCACAGATCTCCCAACAGGTGGCTGCGGCCTTGGGCATCGCCTGGCATCTCCACATTCCTCATTGGCCTCAATCGTCGGGCAAGGTAGAGAGGGTGAATGGAATCATCAAGACACACCTGACCAAACTTGCTTTAGAATTGCGACTGTCCTGGGTCGACCTCCTTTCTCTGGCGCTCACCCATGTGCGCACCACGCCCTCACTCAAAGACAGGTTTGACCCCTTCGAGCTGCTTTACGGAAGGCCATTTCTCCTAACCTACCTCCCGGGAGGGAGAGACTCCCCACTCGCGGGGTACCTCCCTCTCTTTTCCCTCCTACGATCCTTGCTGAGGGAACACGCTGACCGCGCCTTGCTGCAACCGGCGGACGACAAAGAGCTGATCCGGCCTTTGGCCCCAGGAGATCAGGTACTGCTAAAAACTCTCAACCCTCGCCCGCTACAACCCCGCTGGATGGGACCCCACACGGTAATCCTCACCACTCCTACGGCAGCTAAACTCCTGGGACACGACCCCTGGTATCACCTGACCCGACTTAAGCCCGCACCCCCAGGTTTCCCCAAACCTGACCCAGAAGGGAGAGGATCCTACCGCTCTGTCCTTACTGGCCCAACCAAGCTAACCATCAGCCGGACCCCCCCTTCCCCCGATCCCAGAATAACCATTACCCAAACCCCTCTTTCGCCAATCTTAAAATAATCAAGGCACCGTCTTCCACCAGGAACAAACATGTCCCTATCCGATGTTTGCCTGGTACCATCCGCCCGTGGCTACTGGCAATCACAATTCTGGCCATACTCTTTGCCATTGGATTGGCGGCCACAGCTCCCCAAGAGTGGTCATCTGCACATCGGCTGTCGCTGGCCCTTGCTTACCTAGCCATCTGCGCTCTACTCCTGTGGTGCTATTCCCTTGGGGCCTACGACAAGGGGGCCTCTGTGCAGCCCTCAAGGAAGAATGTTGCTTTTACGCTGACCATACGGGGGTGGTGAGGGAATCCATGGCCAAGGTAAGAGAAGGACTCGAACGCAGAAAGAGAGAACAGGAGGCACAGGAGGGCTGGTTCGAGTCCTGGTTCCAGAGCTCCCCCTGGCTGACAACTCTACTATCCTCCCTAATGGGACCACTCATCATCCTCCTGCTGCTCCTGACTTTCAGGCCCTGTATCCTAAATAGGTTTTTGGCCTTTATCAAACAACGGCTCAATACGGGTCCAACTGATGGTACTGCGACAGCAGTACCAAGGGCTTCTGACAAGTGACTTGTGACCAACCTAACAGACGTCCGCCTCCTGTCATCCCGGCCACATCCTACCCTCGTCACCCCTGTTCAGCAGGAAGTAGCCAGAGAGAATCGGCGCCCCTTTTCCTATATCAAAAGGCCGGGATGAGCGGTCGGCATGTCGAGACATGCCCCCGGACAAGCCCGACAGTCGGCCGATGCCCAAACAGGAACCGGGGGCGGACCAAACTTCCAGGGGCCGGCCCCCTGTATCCTGACCCAATCAGGCACTGGCAAGGAGCCCCCCAAACGCCAATCACTGCTACAGCCCACGCTTTCTACCTTATATGGAAGAACTGGGTTTGAATGCCAGCCCTGGCTATAAAACCCCCTCCCCACCCCCTCATACCTCGCAGACTCCCTTTGTCCCCTTCCTCACCTGTCCCCGGGAGTTCTGCCCAAGAGCGACCGCCCAATAAAGGCCTTTTACTAACGGTCCCTAGAGGTGGCTTTTTTCTTCCCGTGGCGTTTTCTT